>CAUYQG010142140.1:0-35190 GCA_963574415.1 Tarsius wallacei
CTTCCGCCTCAGCCTTCCAAGTAGCTAGAACTACAGGCGCGCGCTACCACGCCCGGCTAATTTTTTGATTTATTGTAGAGATGAGGTCTCGCTTGCCCAGGCGGGTCTCGAACCCGCGGGCTCAGGCAATCCACTCACCTCAGTCTCCCAAAGGCGCTAACAAATTTTCGTTTCTCTAGTTTACTTTATTGTGCGAATAAAGTATAAAATGCACATATAACACAAAACATGTGTTAATTAACTACTTATGTTATGGGTAAGCCTTCTGGCCAACAACTGACTGTTAATACTTGTTTTGGAAAAGTCAAAAGTTATACATAGATTTTCGATAGTGCTGGGATTGGTGTCATTAATCTTCATGATTTTCAGGGATCAACTGTATAATATTATAATTATGAATATATATTTTTTCAACTCTTCAACTGTAGTAGAGTTATTAATTTGAAAATAATAATTATGAAAATCACAAAAGTCAAAAAGCATATTTTATCTAATTTCTCTTTCATCATGTATTTGCATAATGATATGTCATTTAATCTCTTCTAGACCCAAGCTTAGTAAGAGAATTGTTTTTAATTATTTATTTTGCAATTCAGGGTAGTTTAACTGTGCCACTCACTCTTTCTCATCCAGTAATACTGGTATCTAATCCACTGGGTTAAGATCACAGTCATTGACTGGGGAATGCAAAAGTCTTTAAAGATTAACATGAGAATCAAGCTCATTAGTTTGTTCTCTGAACCCTGAATTTACCACCTATTATCCTACAGACAGTTACTTCAATGCCTTTTAAATTCTGAAGGTGAAAGCTTTTATTGGAGGAAGAGGAAAGAACAGCTTAATAAGATCCACCTAAGTTTGAAATTTGCCTGAGTCTTTGTTGGTCTACATTCTTGCTGCCCCTGCTTTCCTTTACTACCTGCATCAGCCTATCTGGTTTTCTTCTCCATGATCTTAGACACAACCTGAAATGCATTTAATTTGGCTTGGATAAACTCTGCTTCCTGATTTTTGCCTCTGATGTACTGATTACAATTTCTGCCCTCAAATATTCAGTCAGTAGAGTATCTCCTCTTTCTACCTATACATTCTTCTCCCCTTTGATTCTGTGGGTTTAACTTTGACATGCATCAGTATAATGCCTGACCCAAATAAACTTCTGAGTCTTCTTGCTACAACCATTTCTAGATCTACCCATGAGAAGCCAATATGTTGAGGGAAAACAGAGGAAAAATAGTCACATTGGTGTTTCAATTTTTTGGTACAACAGTAGAATCCTAGTCCTTTACCAACCCTGATTTATATTTTTATTTATTTATTTTATATGTGGTGTTTTATTTACTCTTTTGAGTAAAAACAACCTGTAATTATCCTTTCCCACAGTATCATTGTTCAATTTTATAACCAGAGAAAGAAGCTACAAGGCAGGTTGTCAAATTTTTCCTTTCTTTTCTCTGTAAGAGATTATAAAAGATTGATACTAATTAATTCATACAAATTTGATACACCCTTTTTTTGCAAAGCCATCTGCTTTGGAGTTTTCTTTGTGAAAGTTTTGTTACTTTGTGTGATTGATTTCACTTTTTTCTTAAGGATTTAATTTTCTTAATAATTAGGGAACATTAAGATTTTCTATTTTCTTTAAATTTGTTGTGTGTTTTTGATGGACAGATAAAAATGGAAAATGAAATTAATTAAATTTATTTTCTGTGAAGGCAACATCCATTGTAAATCATAGTTTCAGCTGGCAAGTATGTAATACTATTCTCAGTGCTAATCAGAAAATATTATCTCAAGTTGGTAATTTCTAACATCTGAATATATGTGTGAGAAAAAAGAAATGGTATGTATAGACCTGAAATAAGTATATAGAAGAAAGGCAGCTATGTTGGTGCCAGGTAGTATACTTTTTTGCAACTCATATATTTGAGATATTTGAAGCATTCTCCAATAAATATGATATTACTGGGCATTTAAAACTCTTTATAAATTGTAAATGAATCTAAGTCTGAGGTTACGATCCATAGTTGAACACTAGTCTCACCTGTGGTATTTTTTATAAACACCAATAAAATAAATATTAAAAAAACAATTAAACAAGGATGTTTGGGTGGAAGCTTACCATCTGCATTTTGTAGATGCTCCCAGATGATATTAAAGTCAGGTCAAGTTTGAGAACCACTGATATAGATGGATTGATAAATTATTGCTGTCAAATCAAAATTCATGGGTTTGGAGCACAATTTTTTCTGTTCTGGACTATGACAAGTAAAGTGTCAGGCTGAAATGCTGTTTCCATGTTTCATTAATATTGTTAGTGAGCATTTATTATTATTTGAGATTATTCGAGACACTATGTATAAAGAAGTGAACAAGTAGTAGCTTTTTGGTTTCATAGTATATACATTTTGGTTGTATCAGAAAAAGAAGTAATAAATAAACAAGAAAGTTCAGTATTAATAAGTGCTGTGAGAATGATACATGGAGATATTTAGGTGAAGGTATGAATTCTATCATTGGGAGACAAGCAGAGCCCTGTCTGGGGAACTAAGAACTTATTTTTAAGGAATGGTAAAGAGAAAGTTATGATGGGAGTGGATTATAGTAGGCAAACATGATACAACAGTAGGCAGAAGTCATTTCATAACAGGCATGTATTTCAAACCAGTGTGAGTTTAGATCTCACTTAGGGGTTTTACAATCAGAAAGTATATAATTTAATTTGAACTTTAAAAAATGGGGCCATTCTATGTATAATGTAGAGAATAAAATTGAACAGGAATCAGATGCCGGAAGCTGCAATCCCTAAGGAAAGTAAGGTAAAAGGGACTTGAGGACAGCAAACGCTGGCTGTGAGAAAGGCTCCAGCCAAATGCGGCCATGCCGGAGGCGAAAGCCCCATGGATCCTGTTTGACAGACCTTCCCTAACTTTGAAGTATTGCGTGCGTAAGCTGAAAAATGTTCCCACTTTAATTGAGATAGTAGTTGCACAACTAAATGATGGCATTTGATAGCAAAGTTATACATAGGCATAGTGATGGTGAGATTGCAGCGAAAAGGAGGTGCCCCTTAGGGTGTGTAATAATGATTTACAGTAACAACAGGAGGCCGAGAAAAACAAGTCGACTTTTCATAAACAACAGGCCTCCTGCTGAGTCGGCCTCTCTTTGGTGAACAATGGGCCCCCTACTGAGCAATTAAATTGCTCTACTGTTTGCATAAAAGTGAATAAAGGGCATGTAAATAGCTGTATTTGGGCCGGGTTAGGTGGTTCAGGCTGTAATCCCGCACTTTGGGAGGCCGAGGTGAGTGGATTGCCTGAGCCCTGTGATTCGAGACCCACCTGGGCAACTTGGCGAGACCTCATCTCTACAATTAATCAAAAAATTAGCCCGGCGTGGTAGCGCGCCTGTAATTCCGGCTACTTGGAAGGCTGAGGCGGAAGGATCACCGGAGCCCAGTAGGTCGAGGCCACTGCACTTCAGTCTGGGCGACAGAGTGAGACTCCAACTCAAAAAAAAAAGAAAGAAAATAGCTGTATTTGTTCAATATCATAAATTCAGACACCATTATAAGCAGACTCTACCTTTTTTCCTTTTCTAAAAAGCTATTTGAAAACTGATTGTTTTAAATTCAGAAGAGATTTTTGATAGCAAGAAAGTTAAAACTAGTGATGAATATTTAAGCTCCCACAAGTGCTATATATTAGATATTGTATAGTATTCATGTTACTAATTGGAATCAAATTAAGTTGAGGGATATCATATAGACAGAAGAGGGTTTGGAGTCTCATTATAAGTATTCTCAACACAGTATAGGCTTCTGGGGGGATAGAAAGAGAGGCAAACAATGGGAATAAATTAAAATGATTCTAGCATATATTTTGGAAGTTTTCAATTCCTTATTTGTTTTAACTGACAAATAATAATTGTGTATACTTATGGGTACATAATGTGATCTATGTTTACAGTATAGAAAGATTCAGTCTATCTTCTTAATGTATTAATCATCTCACCAACTTTTTATTATAATAATATTAAAAATATATTATTTTGGTAATTTTGAAATATATAAAACATTGTTACCCTCTGTAGTCACCATGCAGTACAATAATTACTAAAATGTATTTATCCAGTCTAACTAAAATTTTGTACTCTTTGATTAACCTTATGCCCTCTGATTATCCAGTTTCTGGTAACTACCTTTCTACTCTCTGGCTAAATTAAATTTAGGATAAAAAGTGTAAGAATAAATTATTGCTTTCTATTTATCTTATTACAAAATTGGTCTTAGGCAAAATTTTCCAAGGGCCTATTTACACCCAAATACAAATATCAGAGCATATCACGTAGTATATCATTACATTTCTCATAAAGGGTGAAACCTCTTTCAAGAGTCACTAACACAGGTCAAAAGACACAATTTGAGACTGAAATTACTTTTCATATACATTATAGACACATGACTGACTAATTCTTACTTTGAGCTTACACAAATTGTTACCCAAAAAACCACAATGGAAAAATGGGTAAAGAATATGATTAGGTAGTTCAGAAAAAAATAAATTAAAAGTGACTCCTACTCATTTGTAAAGATACTTAATCTCTGAAAGAAATGAAAGTTAAACAGATCATGTGGAAATCATTTTTATATAACAAATTTTAAAATAACGAACATGTTATTGTATCCAATTTTGTCAAAGAAATGGAAAATCAGAAAATCCTATTAACTCTAGTGGGAAGCAAAGTGATTTAAAGTCTGTAACTCAGTAAAATCTGGCAATGCTTAAAATGCGCAAACCTATTTATTGGGTAATTCAACTTGTAAGAATTTATAATAGGCATATCATTCTCTAGATAAATAAGTACTGCAAATAAAACAAACACATACATACTTTGCTATTTGTCTTAAAATCTGAAATGGTGAATGGCTAAAAGCAATCTAACTATCTGGAAAGGCTGGTGAAATAAATTATGTCACATAAATACCACATGTAGCAATGAAAAAGAATGAAGTAAATCTAGGGACCAATATAAAAAGACACTAGAAGCTGCATAGTATGGTCTTGTGTTAAAATGTTAGAAATGGATGGATAGATATACAAATCTTTTCATGGTTGTCCCTGTGGAATAAACGTGTAGCTACAGGGCAGAAGAAATACTTTGCTTTAGAACAAATGTTTATGTTTATTTTAATATTTTACATGTGTGTAATAGTGTTTACTAAAGGCAATTGTGATGCAGATGCCATTATTTTTGAAGTGTTTTCTTCATTATTCATATAATCTGAGTTTTACTAAATCAATTCAATTTTAAATTTAAATGTATTCAATACTCTCATAATCTTGCTCAAAATCTGTAGTTTTTTATTTTTCTAAGATGCTTTTAGGGAAAAAAGAAAATGTTTATTGAGAACTTATTCTAGGCTCTGTTGAGGTTGTTTCTCATACTTTTCCTATAAAATGAACTTTGCAATCTATCTTATTGTTGACAAAACAGAATCACTGTGTTAGCTTGCTCAAAGTAACACAGTTAGAAAGAGACAAAACCAAAATTTAGATTTTTGTCTGTGACCCAAAATTTACATTCTTGCCTGTGATCAAAGACAAAATTTTTAAAAATAAAAATAAAAAATCTCAGCTGACAAATTTTAGTGAAGTGAAACATTTCAGTCAAAATTGAATTAGACTAATTAAAGTAAAAACAAAAGGCAATTTGTTTATCTAATTTTTTAGGTACCTTTAGCATTTTTAAGATGCTTAAGTTTTTACATTTTTTCCTCTTTCACATGTCAATTCTCATAAAGCTCCTCCCCCCTAGAGTGGTTAAACAATGACCAGGGGGAAGAATCAGTGACTAAAGTCAGGGGTCATTATGGTGAAAGTCAAAAGAAAAAATAAATACTCCACTTGGCATCGCTTTATGTGACACATGGGGGAAAGATGATGGCTTCCATTAATATTATATCCATACCATTCAATCAATGTCTATAAAGTGAGAATAAAAACATTCATACAAAGACACTTTCATATTTGGGAGCAATTATATTACTCAAAAATTAAACAGGATTGCAAAGCTTACTTCACAGTGAATTTGGGAGAAATTACTCTGCACAAATCTGAGAATACTCAATAGCTATTATCTCTTTTCCTGAAAACAAAAATTGTAGGTTTATAGGAAGATTAAAAGCATATTGAAAGATTGAGTAAAACAAGGAATAAGGATTCTTGCTTCCATTAAAATCACATGCACAATGAAGTGCCAACATCTTTATCAAATAATTAAAAGATTCACAAAAAATTACTATATTTCAGATCAATTACATTAATTGTACTGTACACAGTTGAATCAATGAGATTCAGTATTTGATCAATTTGATATGTTTGGCCTATCTATATGAACATACTAGGATTTATTAATCCTGCCATTGATATTTTATTTCAGTTCTATTTTATTTGACAAATATGTTTAAGCACCTAGGCACAGATATAGAAAAATGAGTAAGATAGAATCCTTGTCATGAACACTTTCATTGTATTCTTGAGTAGGATATTCCTTGAGTAGTTTGAAATAAATGTTGAGCTACAAAACTGATGGCATCAATTATATTTACCCACTAACTTGAAAGAAATCAGATTTCATATTTTCTGGAAAATATCTAAGTCTTGCACTAAATCTAGTGGTATGTTGCCCTGTTTTTCAACGTGTGTATTACACTGTGTCAGCATTTTGATTTCACAGTCCAGAAGAGACAAAAACAGAATGAGGCTCAGCCACAATCTACTGGTGGCTAAGTAAGAAAGCGTACGTTCCTTATACTTAATGGGATCTTTTATCCTAGTACAGTCAGAACCCTAGAAGAACTGATATTATCTTTAAAAAAAAAAGGTTCCCCGTCCAAGTAAAGAATATAAGGCAAAAGAAAAAGATGAAAAGTAAGTGACTGTAGTTCAGAAAATATCACTATATATCACAGAAACTAGTTACATAATTAAATTTGTGAAATTAGAAATTTGACTTGAATTTACTCTCTTTCCTACGATTTCGTATTTACAGTCTAGCTAAAATACAGTGTCTGTTACTGAGAAATGTGCTTATTTCCTTCCCATGAGACACATTTTTCACCCATATATTCCTCTCTTCCCCCACCAAGATTTTTATATTCAACAGGTCAGAAAACGCAAAGTCAAGCTCCAAACATCCCCTGCTCCCCTGCTCTCCAAGTGGCCAGCTAATGATATGCACAATAACTTTTTCATTGTGCCTCACTTTCTAAGCTCAAAATTAAGTTTCATTAGATTTTTATTGTTGTTGTTTTTGTGGTTGTTTACTTTTTCTGTTGCTGTAAGTTTTCAGCTGTTCCTCTCAGATTGGGACACTCTTCTCTTTTTGATGTGAGTAGCACAAATACACACTTTTTGTAACCAAAGAACGATTGGAGAGAATTTTTAGAAAAATAATTTATACTCTAAATCTGAGGATTTTTGTGACAGCTTTCAGCTTTCTTCCTTATTTTGGTCTCATTTCTACAGGATTTTTAATAGTCTTCATAGTTTGTTGATTGTGGTTCTATGAACTTGATTTACTAAGCATTTTTTTTCTATTTTTCCTTGTTTGCAAACTTTATAGTGGTTCAGAGACAGACAAGAAAGTAAACTGTGTTGAATCTATTCCAAGTGATCATCTATTTATCCATGTTAAAATTTAGTGTTCGTAAATATACAGGAAAATAGGTAATGTTGTTAAAAATGCAAATTGCTCTACCCTTTGATACAGGAATTTGTATCTAGATCAAAATCCTCAAAAGTGTTAATAATATCTTTTGGTCCACAAAATTCACTGCTAAGAATGTATCAAAAGAATATAAAGATATTGCTTAACATTTATGCATCAAAAATGTTTAGTGCAATGTATTTGTTTGGGAACCATAAACTTATCTAGAAAATGAATATGCTAAATACCATAATTTAAATAATAAAGAGATTGTGGGTGGTTTTGTTATTTGTATATGCAGTATTTTCCACAATGAACTGGTAGTGTTATTTTTAAAAGTGGATTGTAATTTAAAAAAATAAGACAGAAAAACTAGATTAGTATGATTTCACTATTGCCACTGACTTAATTTTTTTTAAATATCCAGTTCTTAAAATTTATTTAGCTTGTTTTAGTTCAAAAATTTACTTTTTCTAAAATAATGAAGAAAATAATATGAGGATAGTTTATTGGATTTTGTTCTTACCATCTATTTTTTTCCTTGTTAAAAGTGAGTTGAATGACCACTGGACACTTTTTTCAGTAATATAACATTTAGAGTGAAATACATTCTAAATTCAATAATTTATGTAGTAGTGTCTAAACTGCTATAAATAAACATATTAACAAACAATATGAATCGGATCACCAGTATATTAGAATTTAAGGTTAACCACTTTTTGTTTGCTTGCTTGCTTTTTTCCCTAGAAACTTTTGCCCATATTAATCCTTCCAAACTAGAATATCTTACCAATAAATCTTACCAATAAAAAGATATGTTAACCATTGTGATAGTACACTGATATAAGTGCTGGAAAAATGAATGGATATGAGATGATTAAAAATAAGAATGCAATATTATTTTGATAGTTCATTATTTATACTAGTTTTTGAGGCATTTCTTTATAATCTTCCCAAATTAAGCTTCTTTTTTGCTACTTTACATTCTTTCTTCACTTTTATTTCTACAATGTTTTCTCTTTTTTTAAAGTATTGATGTTTCTACTTCTGTTTTCAGTTTTATTTCACCAGGTGCAGCTGAATAAATAAACACAAAGAACATGTATGGAAAGAAAACCACAGATCCCAAAGTACCTATTAAAGCTCAAACTACTGAACAATGTTAGAGAAATTTAAATGTATGCTTGTAACCAGGATATCCCTTAGACCTCAAAAATGTATGAGCCTGACTTTAGGAAGATGACTGCATCTCCTGGTCTGTTTTCTGACAAGCAATTGTTTCTGCTGTGGTGTCCCACTTATGGCCACTGATTATTTCTTGCTTCTTGATACTCAGGACATCTTTGTTTCCCTTGTTACTTTATTCCATAGTTTGTTGTTCCTTCTTATTATTTCCATGTCTTATTCTCCCTTCTGTCAAGCAAAGAAGCGTATTTTTATTTCAGAGGTTGTTGGAGAAGGGAAAGAGGGGTTCTTCAGCAAAGAGGCTGAGATTCCTAGAAAAAGTTCTTTCAGTTTTTCACGCAGAACATTTTCTCCCAAGATATTGTATCCAGTTGTTTTATATAGCAATCTTGAAATTGGTGATATCAAAGATGATTAATGAATAATTGTTTATATATTTGAAAAGATTCTGTGACAGTCAAGATGCTTAGTTAGGTCAGAGCATTCAAAGGATTTCCAGGGCAGGGACCATGCTGAGTTTACAATGACACATATGCTTACACACAGAAACATACAAGCGTGCATGTGTTTACCTACATAAACATATGTACATATATATAAACATATATACATACAAAAAGTACAGCTTGAATTAACATAGTCCAAATATGACTATTATAACTCTATTTTCTCAGAAGAAAAATTTGTTCCAAAAATTAGAGGTCAAATTTTACAGAAATATGTTTAACACTTCCTAAATTCTTTAAATAAAAGGAACTACCAAATTCACTTATTTTATTTAGTTCTTTAAAAAACTGAGAGATGCTTATTACTATGTGTTTTAAACTCCAAAATCCAGAGCATAAGTAAGCTGTATGACTTTTAATGAGTACAGCCTGGAGTATAATGAGGTTTAAAAGGCATTGAGAACCCTGTTCTTTCCATTACCCCTCACTGTATGCTACTGTTGGTCAGTCATTGTCGATATACTTGTAAGAAAGCAGCAATTTTAAAAATGTACAGTTTCCATTTAGAGTTAGTGAGTTTCTTACTCATGTTGTAATTGAAGTATTGGAGTTGATGAAATGAGAAGTGGTTTGTAAGTTACACAGGTTGTTAATGGTTGAGGTAGGACTATAAGCAACCTTCAGCCGATCCTAATTGGCTGAGAATGAAAATCACCGATTTGTGTTATTATTAGTCATAATAGAACCAGTGTCAGGGCTTGAATCCATACTAACGGTTTTTTACACAATAAGACTGTTGACACCTAAGACAGAGACCATAGATAATTAATTGATGTTTCCCCTAATTGAGAGAAATAAATATATTTTCCAACACAGGAAATGATTTGTTATATTAGCTTTTTTTTCGCTGTGTTATATTAGTTTTTTTTTGTATTAGTTCACAGTTCTGTAGGGCAGTAGTATGATATAGTGTAGCTGGGTTCTCCTGCTTCACATTTCACAAGATAGAAATAAAAGTGTCAGCTGGATTGAGTTCTTATCTGGAAACACTGGGGGAGAATTCGCTTTTAACTCATTCTTACTGTTGGCAAAATTTAATTCCTTGTGGCTGTACAACTGAGATCCATGTTTCTTTGCTAGCTGTCAGTCAGGAGCTACTCTCAGCTCGTCAAGGTTACCTGCATTCCTTGACATGTGGCCTACTCAATCTTCAGTCTAGCAATGTTACATCAAATCTTTCTCATGCTTTAGATCTCTGATTTCTTTTCCTGCCCTCAGCAGGAGAAAGCTCTCTGCTCTTACTTGTTTTTCCTTTAAATTTTAGTGTATTATTAAGATGTGGGGTAAAAGTAAGGATTAACTACATAAGTAGGTTGCATGCAGGTGAAGTCTGGGTTTTCAACTGGCCCACACTTCCCCTGGTAGTGAACCGGGTACCCTTTGTGTTGTCTCGTGTCCCACACTCTTCTAACTCCTTCTCTCCCATAAAAGTGTCCAGTGCCTGCCGATCTCTCCCTTGTGCTCATCTGTGTACTTCAGGGCCCACTTATGAGTGAGAACATGTGGTATTTAGTTCTTTGTTGCTGTGATAGATTGCTTTGTATGACAATCTCCAACCCCATTAAATTTGCTGCAAAGTTCATGATGTTTTTCTTCATTATGGTTTCAAAATTCTCCATTGTGTATATGTTCCACATTTTCCTTACCAGTTCCTAAGTGGCATTTCATTGTAGTTCTGATTTGCATTTCTCTAATGATTAGTTATTTGTAAAATTTCTTGTATAAGAGAAATAAGATATAATTTTAAGCATATTAATTTTTTCATTTAAAAAGATAAAAGATATAAGTACCAGAATATACATAACAGTGTGCTCTACATAAGGCAAGGAAGCAGGTTAAATTACTGGTTATGTCAGGGTAAGTGTGTAAAACACAGGTCAGCGAACTTTTTTGCCAAGTGCTAAATAGTAATTATTTTAAGCTCTAGGAACAATTATCTTTCTGTCATAACTACTCAACTCTGCCTGTGTAGCTCAAAGGCAGCCATAAATGATATACAAACAAATATGTATGACTGTATATTAATAAAATTATATGCAAAACTTTGTCTGGATTTGGCTTCAGTGCAGTAGTTTTTAGACCCTTGGAGTAAGGCAACAAAATCATTGACAAATTTAACTAGACATAAGTCAATTGCCTATTTTCTGTTAACTTTTTTTTCAAAAAGCAAAGTGAAAGGAAGAATTGTAAAAATAACTCTTTATTGTGATAAAATATCATTATAAAGTATAACCTGGAGGTATAAAATGTCCCAAAAGTCATTTTCACAAGCCTCATTTTTTGTGATTTAACTGACCAATGCATTTGTATCCAAAAATCACTCCATCTTCGACTAATATGTCTTCATCTCTTAACCACAAATGATGTCATTTCAGTTTGTTTCAGTTAAAAGCTTGAACTTGAACTCATTCATTCAGATGGAAAAAGTTAACAGATTAACTTGAGAATTTGCCATTAATACACAAAAAACACTTAGTAAAAGCCTTAATGAATATGGGTTGCTCTTACAACTACATAGAAGAAGACAATTACCTGTTGTTAACTGAAAAGAAAAAATACTTAATTATAATAGAGTATGTGTATGCATGTGTGTTTGTGTGTGGGGGAGAGAGGGTGCGGGAATGTGTGGTATATGAATAGATGTATATCTATGAAAATGAACAAAAATAGTGGAAAATGTGATAGTCATCTTTTTTTAACTTTCTGAAATCATTTCACCATTTTTTGATATAGCTTCCACAATTTTGAGGAATCATTTTTTCCTACTCCAGTCATGCGCGTCTCCCATTTTCTATATATAGGCCTGAATATTTGACCCAAGCTGAGCCAGTAAGAGCATCTGTCTCTTCTAGTCATAATGCTTGGCTAGGAGTTTCAGGGATTGACACAGCCCCTTAAAAACATCTCTGAAATTTTATGATTGAAGATGGAAAATTTACTAAGTAGCCTGCTAGATTTTTATGGAAATATTTTCTTTATACATTTGTCTCTATATACATACATAAAAAGATAAAATCTTTTCTTTTTTTTACTAAAAATGAGATAGTGATATATTAGTTATTTTTATGATAAAAATTACACTTTTTATTAATAATTACATTGTGAGTTACATATAACAATATATGAATTATCTAGTTCAATTTAATATAAGCATTATATTTTGTATATACACAAACAAATAATCTACCATTATATTCTCTGGAATGTAGAATGACATTTTTGGGTAACAGTCATTGGACATTTACTGTGTGCCAAACAATATTTTATGCATTAACTTGTTTAATCCTCAATCTCTATCACATTGTTTTTATTATTACTATTATTATTATTCTTATAATAACTCATTTTTAGAGGAGAGAACCAAGACCCAGGGAGCTCCAATAATTTGTCATGATCACACAGTAAGCAGCACAAATGAACTTTGAGTCCAGGTAACTTAATTTCAAAAGATCAGCTCTTAGCTGCCATGTTATTATCCTTCTATGTACCTGAGAATATGAATATGAAAATGTTTCCCATGCTCTTGTTAATATGATTATTACGAGTCTTTCTAATATTGTCACATTAATGGATTAAAAATCTCAACTCAATTTATTTGATTAACAGTGAGTCTGTTTTTAGGTTATTGGTTTATTTGCTTATCTTCTGTGAATCACCCATTCAAATATCTTCCTGTGTTTCTATTAGGCTACATGTCTTTTAGTTACTGATGTAAAGAAAGTCTGTCATGTTTTACAATGATTTTTCTTTATGTTGTCATCTACCTTTTATATTTATTTATGATGTTTTTCTCTATAAAGACCTTACAGAAATTTTATAGTCAAAGTTGTCAATCATTTCCTTTATTAGTATTGTGACTGGCTGAAGAGGAGTCACTACTAAAGAATACAAACAACTTTTCTCCTAGTGGTTTTCTTATATTATACTGTTATAATATATTTAACATTTTGAGTTAAAGGGTCTTAATTTATGTTCAACAGAATTAATAAACAATTACTTTCTTCTATTGAAAAAATATTTTGCACTAATTTTGAATGTCACTTATATCATTTTCAAACTTTCACAAATCCTTGATTCTATTTCTGAAATTGTTCTTTTGTTCTATTGATCTATGTGGCTTTTCCTAAGTCAATAATCTTTCATCTCTGGATATATATACTACTTTTGGACACCAATTAAAGTGGATCTCATTCAATAGTTTCTTGCTTTCAAAACTCATTGACTGTTCTTACAAATCTTCCAGATAGACATTATAGCTAGTGGTACGTATTAATATGTGTACTTAGCATTCTTACAATATTAAATCTTCCACTCATAAAATGCTTATTTGTACAATCTATGCATGTCTTGTATTTTTTTGAGATATCTTAAACGCTTCCTTATGTGACCTAGACATTTTTTTTATTTTCTTTATGTTTTTATACCTTTAAGTTAGTACTTTTTCTCCTTATATTTTATTACTGATTTTTTAATTTACTACACCAATGTTAAATTTATTTATTTTTAAATAAATTTTAAAAATTTTAATTGGCAATATACATCATTTACCATGTATACCATGCTGGTTTTGAAAGAGGTATGTCTTGTGGACTAGTTACAATGAAATAATTAACATATTTTGTGTATATTGCTATGAGAGTAGCTTTTAAATGTCCTTACTCCTCAAAAACTAATAAGTGCATGAGGTAATGCATTACTGGTTTTGTATCTGCATTTTGCTTAGTATTTGGACATTCTATCAAACTGTCATCTTAGTCCTAACAGTTTGCAACCAAATTAATAGTGTTTTCATGCTAGATAAACCTATTAGCTATCACAACGATTCTTCATCTTTTTCCAAATCTGCAGCTCTTTGTATTATTTATCACATCTAAAGTTATTAACATAAATGTTCAGAAAAATAGATGAATACTGTTTATCTGTATCCCACTGTAGTAATATTGTAGTTGATTGGATGGCATCTACAAAAATTCATATTCTTTTCAGAACTTCAAAAAGTGAATTTATTTGGAAATAAGTTTGTTACAGATGTCATTAGTTAAGATGGGGCTATACTCCAGTAAACCCTTAATCCAACATGACTGGTATCTTTTTAAGGAGACACAAAGATAGAGACTTAGGAGAAAAATACCATGTGAAGGTACAGGCTGAAAATAATACAAACCAAAGAATGCCAACGGTTGCCATCCCAACCCTCAGAATCTAGGAGAGAAGCATGGAACCAATTGTTCCTCAGTGCCTCCCACAGGTCTCAGTCCTTCTGGTAGCTTGATTTTGGTTGTGTAGTTTCTAGAATTGCGAGGGAATAAATTTCTGTTGTTTTCAGATACTTTGTTTCAGCAGAGCTAGGAGACTAATAAAATGTTGACTACAGCTCTTACCAACTGAAGATGACTATTTTAGAAGAAATATCCTTCTATTTCCCTTTTATCTAACACTTATATTATGCTTATTGAATATAATGACCTCTCAGCAGGTATAATTAATATGATCTTACTGTTATTTTCTCCTTTATTATATTAATATTGTGACAGATTACAAAACCTCTCCGTTCCTCCTGCTTGTACAAATATTTACATTGTGCCTTTGTAGCTCCTGGCAGTAAAAAGAGGAGTCTATTTCTTTATCCTCTTAAGTTATAATGTTCTTGTGCTTTACTTTTTCCAACAGAATGCAGCAAAAGCAAAATTTTTATTCCAAGCCTAAGCCTCAAAGAGATTTGCACTTTTCTGTGCTTCCTCTTGGAACCTGATCACCACCATGTAAGCAATTCTAAGCTATGCTGATAGACGATGGATTCTGCTCAAGCTGACAACCAGCCAACTACCTACTACATAAGTGAGATTACAAAGTGTGAGCTAACCAAAGAGACATGAGTGAATCTAGCCAAAGGCAGCCAAGCCCGGCCCAGACCAGGCCAGTGGCTCACTGCCCACTGACCCACAGACTCAAGTTAAAAATAAGTGGTTACTGCTTTGGCCAGTAGGGTTTGAAATGATTTGTTATGCATCTGTGACAACTGCTATAAATATGAATACCTATATAAATATGTATATGTTTATACATAAACTATGTAAAAGTATATAACTGATGCATATAAGCAGTTTATCAAAAGATTTTATAAAATTAAAACATCCTTGTTTTCTTATTAAATAGTCATACTATAGAATTATCATAAAACAGTGTTAGATTCAATTCGTTAATGTATCATAAAATTTTTGCATCTATGTTTCTGAATAGACAATTTATACTTTCATTAAAATATATGACTATAGCATTAAAACTTAAATAATAATGGTGATGACAAATACATTATTTATAAGTCAATAAACTTATTGGTACAACAGGCAAATTTGGTTTGAGGGGCAAAGACAAACCCATTTCAACCTCATACAGACATGACTTTCAAATTAGCCTTTTCTTTGCTTTGTACAACCAGGACTCTGGTCCCAATAAGCATCCCAAACCAGTGGTGGCTCCAAAGCATTGGATGTAATATAAATTGAACGGTGTGTTGCTCCTCTTTAGTGAGATATGTGTCATGCCTGACTTGTGTCATTCCCTCTAATAAGAAGCCTTTACATGCCTTTTCTCTGCTTCTCCAAGTTCTAACTTTTTAAAAGATTCAGCTCAAGTCCTACCTCATACAATAATCCCACCAGCCCATCTATACCACTCCATAATAATCCCTGCCTATCCACATAGGACTTACAATCTGAAACCTGCTTTTGGCTGTAATGTATCCTATTTGCATGATTGTTAATCTTTTAGTCTTATAGATTCCATAATGTCAAATTCTTTCTTCTTTCTAAAACATAGAATTTTGCTTTAATAAAAAAACTACAAAAAGAGTAGATACACAGATGTGCACAATCACATTACTTATTTCAGTGTCTGTCAGTTAATTGATCACTGCACATATGATATCCACATTATAGACTGATAGCAAAAATGCTATTGCTTTCTTGTCTCCTACTGATAAAAATATGTGGCATTATTTAAAAGTGGATAATCAAAAGGGGAATTTGCCATCAAAGATGAAAGTGTAGCAAATAAAAGAAAAGTGATGATTCTGGAAGTAATATTTGAATAAAATGCAAAAAGAGTTATAGAGTTATAGAAAACATTGCTGCCTGTGGGTATTTCGACACTGCTATTTTTGTTACTCTAGACATGTTGCCTGATGAATTTAGGTCATAAATGAGGAAAGAGGCCTGAGAAAAAGGATAAAAATGTGCCAGAGAAAGTGACACTGATTAAAGAAAAAAAGGTTTACATTAAAGGAAAGAAACATTTAGAGATACTTCATGACATTGAAAACACAAAGAATAAAATGTTGGAAGCTAATTCAAACTTAGAAAGGAGCACTCACTGTTGTAAAAGTTATAAGACAAGAAGTAGAAGAAAAGTGCTTGGTGAGTTTTTTACAAAGAAATGAAACAACTTATTTCCCAATGTTTCTGTTTTAAATTATAGTATACTGAATAAATATTAACTTTACTAATTTTAAATCCCTGTACACTAATAACACAGTAATTTTTAAAATGTTTTAACAAGAATGTGTTGTTCACAGAAAAACTGTAATTTTTCCATTGATTATTATGTTTTTTAAATGTTTTCAGAGTTCAGTCAGTTTTACAGTTCTGCAATACTGCATTTCTTTTCTTTTAGATAGATACATACATACATATATATACATGCATAGCTAGCAGCTAAAAATAGATATACTAAGGAAAAGAAAAACAAGGTTAGTGGTAACAGTGTTGGGTGTGGATGGTCAGGAAAGATCTCTCTACTGTGATCATGCAATGATTCCTTGAGATAGATTATTGTCCTCCTCCCTTCTCACTTCCTCATTATATGTGAGTAAACTAAGACTAAGAAACAATGAAGTAGTGAGCCATGGCCATGCAGATTTCAAGTGCTGGATATTGGAATCACATATTTATCTGAATTTACAGACCATAGTCTTTCCACTGTACTGTGCACCTTCCCCAAAGAATTTTTATACATGTGAAGGCTAAGTGCATTTTTAATACAGCAGGTCTCTTAAATGGCTTTAGTCGGTAGACCATAGTGCAGTTAAAGTCATTCATATCCAGGTTTTGCGGATTGAGAGGCCCACAGTGTGTGATCTATAGTCCAGTCTTTTCTAGTCTAAATAAACAAGACTTTCAGCAGCTCACTGCCAACACCATTTCAGGTTTTCCATAGTTCGTTTTACTGACCAAATATTGGCATGCGACCAAAAGACAGGGAAAAAGGTATTTGCTTGACCTAATGCATACGCCAGTGTCTTTAATTTAGAATGAAAGAAAAATCATATAGCAACATAACTTCACAAAGGAGAGTAACTTTGGATAGGAATGCATGCACTTGGAGAGATATGGATAAAGATACTCTATAATTTCAGAATATTGCTATTTCCTGGTGGGAAAATTAAGTTCTGATAAAGATCTTTGAGTATAGGGGAAAAACTTGGCCTTTAATTTCTTTGTATTTAATGGTCTTTAATTCCCTTGCATCTTTGGCAAAATGCAGTCATCAAAACACTTCAGCAACTTCTTAACTAGGAAACTTAACACCTACTTACACTATTGTTAGCTTCAGTAGCTCAAAGAATGCAAAGTCAATAGCAATTAGAAAGGAAAACCTTTGAGAAGGGTAGAGATAGCAATAAAACATCTAATTTGTTTCTCCTAAAGCCTACTCCTTAGTACCTCAAATTCTAAGAAATGTCATTTTCCATGACAAGTAACACACAGATCTTTCACTTCTTGGGTAGGAAAAAAAAAAAAGTATAGTGTGACAACATATATCATACCCTTCATTATTAAAACTTATATTATGCTAATGTTACTGTCTTTTAATCAATTTGTAAATAATTCTAGAAGCTTGACCCCCATTCCCTATTTGTTGCTTAGCAACAGTCTAGCTGAGTAAAACACTGCTAGGATATTGACTATGGGTCACTATGGGGAAACCTGCGTGGGAATTATTGAGTTGGGAGTACTCTCTCTGGGGTCTTTTAAGCATTGTTGCTTTGTAATTTAGTTGAGGCAAACTTGCCTTGCTAATGGAAAATTCTTTTTAAATAAATATGGGACCATAAGAAAGCAGCCCTATTGCAGACTTTTAAATATAATAAACACGATGATTATTTTTCAAGAACACACTGAATTTCACTATAAATAAATAAATAAAAATTTATTACTTTTAAGAAATAAATCAGCTTTAATTGTCCTTTGTGGTGCAAATGCAATGATTATGTCTTTTCCTTGAGGCTCAGCAGAGCCAGCAGTTACCACCAGTAACTCTATGGTCATTCCATATGATCACAGGAACATTCCTGTGTCTACCAACGGCAAGTGAAGAAGGAAGTGAAACCATTAAACCAAAAAATTCAGGCTCAGATCTCTGTCAATAAAACACAAAAAATAAAGATAAATGTAAAGGGTTTTATAGTGTTAAGATTGTTCAAGGAATCATGTAAATGTATGCATTAATTTCATGAAGATTTGCTACCTATTCAACTCTACTGTTAACTTTGGCAGCTTAAAGGCCAGGTGGAAAATTTGTCAAATGACCATAAGGGTGCATGAGCCTCTCCCTCTTATGTACTCTCTCTCTCTCTTCCTGCTTCTTTCCTAAAAACTACCATATGAGTTAAACTTTAATTTTCCATGTATTACAGAGGCATAGGCATACAAAGCATTTTTCTAAAATTCTAAAAATGGACTAAAATTAACAGTTGTTTTTATTCATACAGACTTTAATTTTAGTAAGGAGAAAGTAGTTTATGGTCACTCAGCAGTTTATCAACTTCATCAGCAGCCATCATGACACCAGATTGTTACTATTACTTCTATTTTTTGTTTTTCAAAAAAAAAGCTTGATAAAAAATCTCTCAATTTTTAAATGTTGGTTTTATACACATACACACACATTTGTAAAAGGAATTCTGTGAAGGTCAAAAAAACAAACACACATACAAATGCCTCTGCCCATTTCATCCTTGAGCTGCAATTTATAATCTCCAGTTTAATGGGCAAAATAAAATATGAAAATACAAATGATGTCCTTAAGGCAAATAGTCTGTACTTATAGATTTCTGCTATACATAGAACTATGAAAACAGACAACAGAAGCAAGTATTCATTTGAGTTGACTTTGTTTAGAACTCATCTAAATATTTAGTGAGGAAAACATAATTTTCCTCATCCTATTTCTATATTCTTCATTTATTTCATGAATGTTATTAAATGTGATTTTTCTTATTCTGTACAAATATAATTGTCTCAATCATACAGTTATTGTCATTAATAAATGTTACTAAATTAAATGAAATATATGTTATGTATGGTAGATAATACACAACAATCTATCACTTGTATTTACAGTGACTTAAGTCTTATGCTAAATATATAACTGTAACATTAACATTATTTTGATCCCTTTCCAGCCATTGTTTGAAAAATTGTTTTATTATTATTTTAGAGTTGTGGGGTGAAAAAGTAATGTTAAATCCATCTCTTAACTTTTATGAAGAGTGCTGCTAAAAAATCAGTAAAAAACATTCTGTATTCTGATCTTAATATTATTTAATAGTATGCCACACTCTTAAGAATGAAGTGCCATACAGTAATATCATACATTAAAAGTAAAGATAGTAAATAGTGTGACTATATGGCTGTGCAAAGACTTTGCAAATATGCAAATTAAATAATTTAATTGAAAGTAATCCTGAACTTAAACACATCTTGTTAATTAAAGACCTGAAGAGAATCTAGAATAGATATAGCCAAAGAGAAAGAACTATTAATATGTGTCTAGTGTGGACCGTTAAAGAGTGATGGATTGCTTTGGATATTTTAATTCACTATGCTGAGTATAATCATTAGGAGAGGAAGAAAATACTGAGCTCCCATAACATAATCAAATTAGCCACTAATCAATTACTTAACTTTCTCTGTCCTAATTAACTACTCATACTGAACAACCTTTCAATTACAATATGATTTCACATGTAAGTTTGCCTTCAGGAGAAAAGAGTGCTACACAACTAACATGATAATTCAATATTAATACAAGGCAATTGTATTACTTATATGTGTGTGCAAACACACATATTACTTTTTGTTGATTTTGTACCTAGGTTGTCACTAAGTTTGATTATCTTATGTCAGGAATTTGAACATAATCACTTCTGAATGTGGACCCAATCACGTTCATTGACCTGCAAAATATAACAGCTGGATTTCAAACTTGCTGAGCCTCAGATTCACCTATAATGATTTTAAAGTTTACAAGTAACCCCTTAATACAGACACTTCCAGAGATACTGATTAATGAAGTCTAGAATGATATATCTCCACTTTACACCTAGAGATTGATTCCTGGCACAGGGTGTTTATTAGATAAACACACTTTGCAGAAATTAAACTAAATACAAAGCAAGCAGAAAAGGGGAAATACTAAAGACTACAGGGAAAATAAATGAAATAGAAAACAGAAAACAATAGAAAAAGTCACGAAACCAAAATATTTTTTTGAAAATTCCACAAAATTAACAAATGCTTAGTAGACTGACCAAGGCAATAAAAGACACACATTACAAAAACCAGCAGTAAAGGAGAAAATATCACTATACAACTACAGATTAGTATCTAAAAAATATATAAGGCATTATTTTGAACAAACATCTAGCAAATTAAAAAATGTAAATGAAGTGGAAATTTGTTTTAAGTAACAAAATTACCAGAACTAATTTTTTAAAAAATTTAAGAACTGAATAGTAAACATATTCAATTAATAATTTGAAACATGTCTGCAAATAACTCAAATCACTCTATGAAAAAGATATCTGCACATGCATATTTATTGCAGCATTATTCACAATAGCAAAAACATGCTGCCCAGTGAAAGAGGACTGGATTTTTAAAAATGCTGTACATGTGTACGATGGAATATTACGCAGTCATAAAGAATGACAAAATTATGAACTTCACAGCAACTTGAATGG
Source organism: Tarsius wallacei (assembly GCA_963574415.1). Classification (NCBI taxonomy): domain Eukaryota; kingdom Metazoa; phylum Chordata; class Mammalia; order Primates; family Tarsiidae; genus Tarsius; species Tarsius wallacei. The sequence goes on from CAUYQG010142140.1 coordinate 21,427, forward strand.
ACTTAGAGTCTATAATACTGAGTGATTTATTACAGAAACAAAGTACTGAGTACCACAAGTTCTCACTCATAAGTGGACCTTGAACAATTATCATAATACTATAAGAAAGGGATTATCAGTAGTGGAAAACTGCCAGAAGGGTTGGGGGCAGGATTGGCAATAGTGGGAAAATGCCAGATGAGGGAGGGGCACACCTCATCAACAAGGGTACCTGCATAATGAACATTTGTATACCAAACCCTGAATTGTACCCCTCATCTTTAAAATTAAAAAAAAAAAAAAAGAAAATTCTAGGCTCAGATGGCCTCATTGGTGAATTCTATCAACTATTTTAACAAGTAATAACAAAACTTCAAAAACACCTTCAGAATTTGAGAAAGTGGAACTCATTCCCAGTGCATTCTGTGAAACCAGTATTATACTGGTTCCAAAAGAAAAGACATTACAATAAGGGAAAACTAGCATCAACATCTTTGATGTACATAGATACCAGCATTCTTAATAAAGTATTAACAAAAAATCAAAGCAACATATAAAAAAAATTATACATTATGACTTACTGGAATTTATCTCAGAAATTCAAGGTTAGTTTAACATCTAAAGCTCAATGTAAAAGCAAAACAATACAAAGCAAATAAATAAACAAAAAATAAAACTCAATGTAATATATTAATAGAATAAAGGATAAAAAATCTGATTACTGCAACAGACACAAAAAAGCATTTGAAAATATTCAGTCTTAATTAATGATTAAATATTTCAACAAGTAGTAACAGAAAGGGATTTCTCAATTAATAAAGGACTACCAAGTAAAACCTATACCTAACATCACACTTAATAGACATAAATTACTTATTATCATCTACATCAGAAAAAGAAAAGACTGTCTACACCCACCACTTCTATTTAGCATTTTGATAGAGTTTGATGAGTGTAATAAGACAAGAAAAATAAATTAAAGACATCCACATTGGAAAGAAATAACTTAATCTTTTTATTTGTTTGTTTGTTTTCAGAAAACATGACCCTGTATTGAAATTTATCTTAAGGAATCCACAATAAAACTATGAGGACTAATAAACAAGTTTATGAAGATCTCAGAAATCAAAGACACTATTAAAAAATCAGTTGTAATTCTATATATCAGTAAGAAACATTCCAAATATGAAATTTTTTAAGGCTCCACTTAAATAGCATTCAAAAGAAAATAAAATTATGAATAAATTTAGCAAAATAAGTAAAAGATTTGTACTTCTGAAAATAACACATTGCTGGGATAAATTAGTAAGACCTAACTAAATGGGGAAATATTTCATTCCAAGTGATTTTTCCTAAATTGATCTATAGGTTTAATGAAATCACTATCAAAATCCCAGCAGGCATTTTTGTAGAAAGTACAAGCTATTTATAAAGTTTATATGGAAATATATAAGACAGAATAGCCAAATAAATCAGAATAACAACAAAATTGGATTATTTCTATAGCCAATTTCAACATACGGCAAAGCTACATTATTTAAGACACTGTGATATTGTTATGAGCATATGTGTATATAGATTAATAATAATTTATGAGATTATTTTTAAAAAAGAGAAATGAGTGTGTAATGGAAACAAACAAAATACAACAAAAGATCAATTTAAAAATAGGATTAACTCAACCTTCAACTCCTAACACCTTTATTTTGGGGGGAAAGGAAAAAAAAAGTGAGGTAAAAGGTACAGAAAATAGGAGAGAAGAGAAAAGATGAGGACATAGGAAAACTGTCAATCAATTTTCATACAAGTTAAGGTATAAAATAACATACTGATAATAATATTAGGCATCTAAAGTGCCTGGACATTTCATCAATGACATGTGTCAATAATATTTGGACATGTTTCTATTATTATTTACTTATCCAATCTCTATTTTTTAATTGAAATCTTTACTATTTCCAATAAATACTAATTAGTCTAAAATTTATTTATTTGCTTCAAAAGTTTTATTTATTTTCCTTGAGAGGCATGAAACTATGTGAATATATTTAAGACTCTTAACATACAACTTCCACTAGCTTGATACTGAATATCAAGAGTAGCAACCTAGAAACCCTAATTTCTGCTCCACTGACATTTGCCTACTCAATTCCCAAACTGTATTGTTTTGATTGTGCTTTCTTTTAGATAAGACTTACTGCCTGTTAAGACAATTCTTCCTTTCTTCAATAATTTTATTTTGTAAAATATTTTGACTATTATTATATCTTTTTTATTCCCTATGAAAGTTAAACTTATTTAATCTGCTTTTTATAAAAATCATCTTAAGATTACAATTATACTTGCACTAGACATTAAATTATCATTTGTGTACTTCTTGACTCATTTCTTTCAATAAGATAGTGTCATTTCCTTATATATCTTAAACACCTTTCATTATTGTATTACTAAATTTTTTTAAATATGTATTAATATTTTACTAAGAATCCTTTAAAATCAATTTTCTCTTTTAGCAGGTTATCAATAGAATAAAGCAATATAGTGGTTGCATAATTTGCTTGCATCCAGCTCTTATATTAAGTTATCTTAATAATTGTGATAGAGTGTCACTACAATCTTTGCATTTTTAAACCCACAATTATATAAAACTAAAAGAATGAAAGACTGTTAATTTTAATGTAGTTGGTAAAAGTCTCTAAAATAATAGTAAATGCTAAGGAAAATTAGAAAGTTACTGATGCCTCATCTCAACAGAAAATAAGGAGTCATTTGTTATAGTGCTTGTCTTTGACCCCTTATATATAGTAGTAGAAATATTTCAGTATTTTTTTTGTTTTCTTATATGACACATCTTTTCTTATTAATAATAGCAAATATGTATTATCAAATGTCTTCTGATATCACTTTGCATTAGTTTGTTGATGAATGATATATGACGGGGTATCACTGTATTTTGATCACCTCTAAATTTATATTTCTACTTTTGAATTGAAGACTCATATAGCCACCTTCCATCTCTACTTGTACATCTAATATAAAACTGAAACTTAATATTTAAAATTAATTCTCCCCATACTAAACCTTATTTTAATCTTAATAAATTGCAATACAAGTTGGAAGCAACCCTCCTCACACATATATACAGCAATACACCATCCTTGATTCTTCTTTTCTCACATTCTAAAACCAATCCACCGTTTACATTTTGCATCAATTCCAGCAAATTGTATGTCAAATTCAGCTACTCTTTTGTTAGTCTAAATCATCTTCATCTGTTACCTGAACTATCAAAAAGGACCTCTCAACTGTACAATTATACCATCCTTCATTTAGTTCCACTCCAAGCTCCTGGAATAATATTGTTACACTATAAGTTAGATTACGTCATCATCCTTCCTAAAGCATGACTCTCCACAACACTTAGGACAGAATGCACCATGACTTAAAATGTCTGGCTTTTGACTTGACTGCTGTCTGCCTCTTCTAACACTCTTCCCTTCTTGCGCTAAGATTTACTATATGCGATTTTTTGATGGTCTGCCTGAGGACCTTAGACTTCCACAGGAAGTACTCTTCCCCAGATTTTTGTGAGTACTGCATTTCATATTACTTATATTTTTGTTCAAATATTATTTCTTTGGGTAAGTTCAGTCGAAATTCTCCAACAGCTTAAGCGCATGCCCATTTTAGTTTTTACTGTTTTCTTCATTGCTTTAATCACTATCTGAAATTATATCATTTTTTCCGTTTTCATTGCCTGTCATCTTCCATTATAAAGCAGCCAGGAGTAAAGAAAAATATGTATCAAAGTTTAGTAATATTTGCAACAAAATAGTAAAACTATTGTTACAAAGAAATCAGGTTGAATAAATGAATTTCCTTTGCTTTCTTGCAATAAACCCTATTTGGTCATGATATAATTAAATTTCCTTACATTATTAGCCTATATTTGTTAACATATTACTTAGAATATTAGCATTAATATTCCTATGGAAAATTCTGGACTCAAGGGATACTTCGGCCTTAGTCTCCTTAGTAAGTGGGATTACAGGCACGAGCCACTGTCCCAAGCTTTTTAGTTGTGTTTTTTTTTTTAATTTATTCCTGGTGTTTTCCTTAATAAAAGAGTTGTTTAAAATATTCATTTTCTATGGAATAATATAACTGCATCTAATAAAATATGCTCTTTTATTGATACTTAGTTTAAAATGTTAGCTTAAATTTTATTTTTGTTCCAGTATATATTTATTTTTTTTAAAAAGTCCTCAATTTGAAATCAACCAAGATTTTTAAAATGCAATATTTATATAAAACATTTTATTTGATTGAAATACTACTTAGATTTTTGAAATTCAGAATAATTTAACTCTGGATTTCCAGATTTTTGGAGTTCAGAGTCCAAAAATCTAATAACTAACTAGAAATTTTGACCTCATACAAAGTGTGTATATATGTGAGGGGGATAAGCTAAATAATCTCAACATTCATAATTGCTTGTGTACACGCACAGAGAGACACACACGTATATGCATTATTTTGGAGCGTAGTTTTCTATTCCCAGAAAAATTAAACATTACAGAGATTTCTCATATTACCTTTACCCTCATATATACAAAGCCTGTGTATTTCACTTTATTAACATATTGACCTATGAAATGGTGGGAAAATAATTTTTTACATTTCAGCATTTATTTTATGCTAAAAATATTTTTAGCTTACAAATAATCACTTTTTTCTCTTCTTAGAGTCAAAAGAATTTTACATTATTTAAAAATACAAAATAAGAAATATTCAACAATAAATAAAACAAGTATTTAACTGAGATTTAGTAACTATTTTTGGAAAATCTATGAACTTCAAGGACCATCTCAGAATTTCTATTAAAAAATCTAGCATCCTTTTCCTTTAGAAATATTTTGTAATTATTTCTCCATTCTCCAGAATTATTGCACTTAGTATTAATGATAAAATTGATAATTTTCAGACTCCTTTCTTTACAGAAATTCTGATGTTTTGTGATTTCTGCCTTCACTTCCTGAATTCTAAAAGCACCTTTACCTACAATCTTTATTGCTGAAATAACAATAGACTCATTTTACCTGCTGGAAATTTTATTAGTACACAAATATATTTACAGCTTAAAGACATATTTTTCCTACATTTAGAAAGTATCTGCTATCATTTTAATAGTTTCACAGGTTTTTCTACTCCTGCATTTGACTTTATTATCATTCACTAATTTTCTGTCTGAACATTTATATTTGGATTCCAATCCAATGATTTCCCTCTGGCTTATTCTTTTGTTATAAGCCTCATAGGCAATTAACTTTTCTTGCATGACCTGCCTGCTTGGCTTCTCATACTAGCACTGGAAAACATCAGGAGAGCAATTTTATTGTGAATACTTTTTCACCTTAGATTTTTTCTTTCTAATGACTGAAGTCAAGGATTGCCACTCATTTCTGAGATATTGCTCTCCTCACCTTTCCATCTCAGGCTAACTAGCAAGGATCATAATTCTGTTTTCCTCCAGGGTAAATTCCTTGTTAAAAGAAAATTTTATGTAGCTTTGACATTACAAATGATTTTTATACTTTATAGTGGTTTCCAGGCTAGTTGTTAATCAATTTATAATAAATCATGGTAGTCACATTTTAGGAATGGGTGGCATCAGGTGTGCAAGACCAAGAGAAGTAAAAGAAGTGAACTATGGAGGAAAATTTCACATAATCATTAATTGGGCTGGAATTCTACTGAATCCATGTTATTTGAAAAATCTGAAATTCTCTTTAACTCAGCATAATTTAAAATCTGAGAGACTGATTTCATAGAACATAGGTGGGCTTGCCTTACGAAAACCAGCAGGTATTGCTTAATTGAAAATCTTGTGGTTCTTCTATTTCCTGTGTGGTAACTTACCTTAAAAACATTTTAGTCAAGGTCACTTGCAGCCATGCCCTGAGTTTGTCTCTCTCCACTGTTTCATCTCCTACTCTCCAGGATGTCCAGGTGGCTCTACCTTACCATCTGTCTTCCTGTGACCTGCAGATACAGGGAGATCCACAGAAAAGATGCTGGGACACCTGAAAGCTGAGAAATGGCTTCAGCTGAAATAATGTTTCAAAATGGCTTTGAGAAATTAAGATATATAAAATAGCCAATAAACAGCCCTTGGAAAAACTGGTTTGGTGCTTCTTCAACTCTTCAGGGTTGGTGAGCTGGTACAATTTTATAAGCAAGCTTTCTAAGATGGTCACCATAGAGCACAGACTGGTGCTTTTCTTGCCAAGCAAAGCAAGAGTAGTGACCCAGCTGATGGTAAACAGACACACCTCAAACACTTGGATGGGTGAAACATCCTGCACTCAGAAAAGGTCTCTTTGAACACACAGAGACCAGGAAGAAATAGAAGATGTGGGAACTGGAGTGCCCCATCACCCACCATGCACCAGGCTTGCACAAGAACTGAAGCCCTGCCCAGTGAACAAAAATGAGTGAGACAAAGATGCTTTGGGACGGTTCATACCCTCCCAGCCACGTGTGGATTGTCAGTCCCATGTGGGAGGAGTCCTGGGTGGGGCAAGGTGGCAGGCAACCACAGCCCAAGCAAAATGGGGAAAAATAAAATTGCACTGGGTCAGCTGCTATGAGCATGGCTTCCATTGGACTGTCTGAATCATAGGCAGGGAAAACCTGCCTACAGAGTGAACCCAGCTGATGCCTGCCACCAGCAGCTGGAGGCCATCTTCCCAGCCAGATCAGGAAAAACCACCTCTAAAACCTGCCCTGCATCTCTGCAGGGAAGAGGCAATCCCCTTGTCAGCAAGCAAAGAATATATTCTATTTCAAGATCAGAGTGTGAACGAACCCAAACAAGGAGGGAATGACACGAAAGACACCTGAAGGCTTTCCTAGTGGGAAGTCTCGAAGGCTATAAACCACAGACAGCAGATGGGAGAACCATCATTACCCCAAACTCCTACTCTCAATTGCTACCCTACCTGCAGAATGCTAGCAGTGGGGGCTGAAAGCTGATCCAACTAGTTTTGCAGTGGGAGAGAAAATCTGCCATGACAAAAACTTGCCACAAGGCAGAGCAAGGAGCAAAAGTGAATGCCTCTTCCTGTCTTTTTGAGTGACCTAGATTGAACCACACAAAGGGCCCTTGAACAGAGTAATTGAACAGTTTCAGAGGATTAAAAGAGGAATTACAGAGAACAAGGAGAGGTCTGTCACAAATGAGGAAAAATCAAGGAAAACTACAGGCAACCCTCAGAGTTCTAAAGAGACAGCACCCAAAAAAGGAACTATCACAACACAAACAATGGAAACTCACCCCCAGTATTACCTGCCCCAGATGACAGCCACAGAAACCAGAGATTGGATAGTAAAAATGCACAAGATCCGAGAGAAACTAGAATTAAAACTCACTGAAGTTATACAGGAAGTAAAAGCAGAGATGGTCAATTTCAGAAAAAAACTCATTTTGAAATAATGTAAATGAAAATCTTCATCCTGGAAATTAAGTACACAATAACAAGCATAGAGAACAGGTTTAACTAATAAGCAAAGCAAAAAATCTCAGAGCTTGAAGACCAAATTATGGAATTAACCTAGTCTGTCAAAAACATAGAAAAAAATCTCAAAAAGAAGGAGCAAAACCTCTACGAGATGTGGGACTATGTCAAGAAGCCAAATCTGTGCCTTGTTGGTATCCCTAAAGCAGAAAGGAAAACAGAAAACACCATGGAACAAGCATTCCATGAGGCTATCAGAAAAAGCTTCCCACATTTCCCACCCAAGCACAAGAGATTCAGAGAACCCCCACAAGGTATCATATGAGAAGACCATTCCCAAGGCACATAGTAATCTGCCTCCACAAAATAAACATAAAAGAAAAAATTCTAAAGACTGCAAGAGAGGAAGATACTACCTACTGGGAAAGACCAATCAGAATTTTGCCAGACATATCTAGAGAAACACAACAAGCCAGATGGGACTTGAGTCCAATTTTTAATGTTCTTAAAGACAAACAATTTCAGCCAAGAATATCCTACCCTGAGCTTCATAAGTGACAGTAAACTGTAATCATTTCCAGACATGCAATTCCTAAGTGAATATGCTTTCTCCAGACCTTCAGGAGATATTTAAGAAGGCATTGAGCACAGAAAAAAAAATGATAATCATACTAAAGTACATACAAAAGTACAGGCAGGCACAGAGTTTACAGAGCATACAGAGCAGTCACAAAAATAAACACACACAAATGTAGATACAAAAGGAAAAAAGGAAACAAAGCAACCACGTAATAGCTCTATGACAGAAATAAACTCTCACATTTTAATAATCAATTTAAATGTAAATGGTCTAAATGTGCCACTGAGGAGACATAGAGTGGTAAACTGAATTTAAAAACAAACAAAAAACATGATCTAACCATCTGCTGCCTCCAGGAATCTAACCTCACTGCAAAGGACACCCACAGGCACAAAGTTAGAGGCTGGTAAACAGTCTTTCTAGTTAATGAAAAACAGAAAAGAACAGGTATAGCACTTCTGATATCAGACAAAGCAATCTTGAAGCTATAAAAACATAAAGAGGACTCAGAAGGATACTACACAATGGTAAAAGCTCAATCCATCATCAAGAAATATTCATCCTAAATACATATGCACCCAACACAGGAGCACAACCTCCCAAAACAGATGCTGTTGCTAGTGCAGGAAAAAAGGAAGACTCTTACACTGTTGGTGCAAGTGTAAGCCAGTTCAAACCTCTGTTTTATTAGACAACTACTACATAAACTGAGAGAAGACACTGACTCTCACACAATCATAGTAGGAGACATAAATATCCAGCTGACAGCTTTAGATAGATCATCAAGGCAAAAAACCAACAAGGAGATCCGGAACCTCAAATAGGATGCTTGATCAAATGAATTTAATAGACATCTACAGCATATCACACCAAATGACTACTGACTATTTGTTCTACCCATCAGCACATGAAATAGACTCCAGGATCGAACACATACTAAGACATAGTCAAGCATGAACAGATTTCAAAAGAATGAAATAATATCATGCATCTTCTCAGATCACAGCAGAATAAAAATAAATATCACCACCAGCAAGATCCCACTAAAACACACAAAAACATGCTACTAAACAACATGCTACTGCCTGACTTCTGTGTCAACACAAAAATTGAGATAAAAATTTAAAAAATTCCTGGAAACAAATGAAAAGAAAGACATATTTTATCAGAATCTCAGAGATAACATGAAAGCAATGTTAAGAGGAAAATTCATAATGTTGCACACACACATCAAGAAGACAGAAAGAACACAAGTAAACAGCTTAATTTCACACTTAAGAGAGCTGGAAAGGCAAGATCACCAAAATCCTAACTTTAGTGGAGTATTCTAAATCACTGAAATAAAATCTCAATTGCAGAATATAGGGAATAAAAATACCATGAAAAAAATGAACAAGACAAAAAGCTGGTTCTTTGAAAAGGTAAGTAAGATTGACCAACCCATGACGAGATTGACAAAAAAAGAAAGTCCAAATAAACACAATTAGAACTGCAAAAGGCAAAGTAACAACTGACTCTGAAGAAATTTAAAAAATTATTAGAGATTATTATCAAATCCTGTATGCCAATAAACTAGAAAACCTAAAGGAAATGGAAATGGAGGACTTTCTGATATCACACAACCTCCCAAAACAGATGCTGTTGCTAGTGTAGAAAAAAAGGAAGCCTCTTAAACTGTTGGTACAAGTGTAAGTCAGTTCAAACCTCTACAGAAAGCAGTGTGGCGATACCCTCCCAAAAAAGAAAACGACTAAAAATTGACCTTTCATATGATCCAGCAATCCTTCTTTTGGGAATATACCTAGAGGAACACAAATTATTCTACAAACAAGACACTTGCACACACATGTTTATTGCCACACCATTCACAATAGAAAAAACATAGAAACAATCCTATTGCCCACTGAAAGTGGACTGGATAAAAAAAATTTAGTACATATACATAATGGAGTATTACACAGCCATAAAAAAAGAACAAAATTATATAATTCACAGCAAATTGGATGAAGTTGGAGAGCATCATACTAAGTGATCTATCACAAAACAAAGAACTGAATATTGCCTCTTCTCACTCATAAGTTGGTCCTGAACAATATTCACATTAGCACAAGGGAATGATCAGCAGTCTCTGGGCACTGCTACGGGAGGGAAGGAGAGAGACATCACCAGGGGAAGTGAGGGCCTGTTAAAAACCCAAACTTCACCTACATGCACCCTACTTATGTAGTTAATTTTCATTTCGAACACACTTCTAAAATGAAATAAAATATTTCAGTCTAAATAATATGATGTGTATGTGTCTGTATTAATGGGATTATTCTAACAACTCTTGGAATACCTTAATTAGGAATCAATATTCTAAACAGTAATAACATTTCTGATATCATGATGGAAGTCTACATAAAAGAGTTTGTTCATTAACAAAAAAAAATCGTTTTGGAAGAAATACTGTCCTTGGTAAAATGGTGATATTCAAGAAAAGCATTTGGTTAGAAATATCTGTGTAGAGCTCATTGTTTTAAGATTAGATCTAAGAATTTGGAAAGCAGGGCACGCAGCTCTTGAGTTCTGTTATCTTTTTTTTTTTTTTTTTTTTTTTTTGAGTCGGAGTCTCACTCTGTCGCCCAGACTGGAGTGCAGTGGCCGTTTCCGGTCACCGCAGCCTCGACCTGCTGGGCTCCGGCAATCCTTCCACCTCAGCCTTCCAAGTAGCTGGAACTACAGGCGCGCGCTACCACGCCCGGCTAATTTTTTTATTTATTGTAGAGATGAGGTCTCGCCAAGTTGCCCAGGCAGGTCTCGAACCCACGGGCTCAGAAAAGATTTTATTCTGGACCATACACCAGATGATTTGTGTGCAGTGCTATTGATTCAGAGCAGATGAGGCAGGTCAACTGTGAAAAATGCCGAAAGACTATGTTAAGATAACCTGTGTGAAAAGCAGTGTAAGCCTGGGCATTTATCCAGAAATCTGTTCTCAAATCAGCAGGGGAGCAGAAGTTCATGTGCAGGGCAATCAAAAAACCAAAGGTCTGACCTAAAAGTGACTAAAGATATGCTTTGAATGAAGAAAGGAAGGTACCCAGAGTACAGGAGAGCTAACATAAGGATAACAGGATTTTTTATGTTAAGTTAAAAGATACGTGGCTACTCATTAGATGAGAAAACTGAGGTACAGTGGGGTTGAGAGAACTATTTCTGGTCAAACAGAAAGGAACCAAAAGAGAATAGGACCCAATTCTTTTGTGTCTTCAACTCAAGTCTAAAATAGAAAAAAAGAAAAGTATACAGTAGACTTTTAAATTGGACATTTCTGTCTTCTGAATGGGACCCTAGAGAAAAGGAGAGGCAGAAAAAAGTAGAATTGTATTTCTAAATTTAATGTCTAAAAATCATGGCAATTTGTTGGTTTTCTGCTTGGTTATGCCTAATGAGATTGAGCATAATTATTCAGAGGTCTGCTCTCTTTGTTTCTCCCTGAGGTTTAAAGGAAAGTAAGGAAAGGCCAAGAGAGAAATGGGAAAAACTGGCTCCAAAGGGTGAGATTGGACAAAGGGAATGGCACTTATTCAGCCAGACAACAGAAACCAGAGTGCAACTGGATTACCTTTCCTCAAGGTTTTTGGAGGAAAAAAAAATACACTTTAAGCAGGAAATGCTATTGCCCAAGTGGGGCTAATTATAACAAAAAGGAAAGGAGCCAGAGGAAGGAAACAAAAGTTAACCTAGGAAAATGCAGGCTGACCATCAAGGGAAATGGCAAAACATAGAAGACAAGTACACTGGGAAACTTTTCCAAAGGAAATTAGAGGATCCTCATGACTTGAGTAATTAAACCACAGACATCATGCTGAAGGGAACATAACTGAGATGACAAAGAAAGAATAAAAAGATCTATCTGAGGTTTCTAAGCTTTCTCATGAGAAATCTGGAAGGAGGAAAAAGCCCTGTCTGAGCACAGCTTTATAATGAATAAAATATTATTCAGCTCTACCAGTGATGTTTCCCTGAATCCAACATGCAATTCAAAGTCTCCTCTCATTCCTTCCAGAGGTATTCACATGAATTAAGCATCAGTCTCCTGGCATTCTGCTGTATGGATATTTGAGTTTAGCAGATGCTTTCCTGAAAGGACATATCATGAAATTAATATACCCATGAAAGGGCATAACATGGATTTAATATACCCAATTAGCAGCCATTTTAACATTGCCTAAATATCACATATTTCTAGCAGCTCACTTAACTTACCTTCTCATCACTGGCCTAAGACAAAACTGGTTTCTCAGAGGTAGCCATTGATAATTGCTTTACAACCCCTCCCCAGTCTGTTTTGTACTAATTAGCTTTTCTATTTCAAATATTTGCCTCCACCCATAAGACACAAGTTAACTTAATCAACCCTTTGTGACAGACAGACTCCACCACCATGACAGCAATCATGTGACTAACACACCCATCTGCCTGCTGCCCATCATCTGACATCAATAACTGTGCTAACCTGCCCCTTTGTGATTGCGTGGAGCAGACCACTACCCAATCACCTTAACAACTTTCCTCCATCAAAGGAAAGGATTAAAAGGATTCAACCATGAGAAGTCAGTCACCATTGCCTTACTGGACTCTGGTGTGGCCATGTACTCTTTAAGCTATGGCCATTGCGATGTATCCTGGCTTTGGCCCTCTTCCCTACCTTGGGGAGGTGAATCGCCTCTTTCTCTCTCTATATATAATTTAGTTTCTAAATAAACTATATTTTCTAATCTAACTTCTGTGCAATTCTTTGCACCTTTGTTTCAGCACCAGATTGCAACAGACCACCCCACATCCCCAGCAGGGCTAACCTAACATTCTGGAGCTAGGGACATGAACTTACATTCCCAATGTGTCAACATTTCATATATGTTCATCACTCTTCTCAATGGCAATCATTCACATGGTGACAACAAATCTTAGGAAATAGCCTAGAGAACTTATAATGATTAAGGAAATTGGTTCTAAGGTAGTCAGAACTGCCATCTAACCTCCTGTTCTGTGTGATTTTGACTAAGTTAGTTAACCTCTGAGGTTTAGTTTCATCATTTGCAAAATAGATATAAAAATATCTCCCCTTTAAGATTACTATACAGAATAAATGGTAACATAAATTTTGTAAAAAATTGATGTAGTACCTGGAGAAGATATGTCACAGAGCCTCTTAATAAATGTTATTGGCAATAATGATAATGATAAGAATGAAAGCTACAGACCCAGATATTAAGAGTTAAAGAGAAGCCGGGCTCGGTGGCTCAGCCTGTAATCCCTCGCCTTTGGGAGGCTGAGGTGAGTGGATTGCCTGAGCCCCCGGGTTCGAGACCCGCCTGGGCGAGCGAGACCTCATCTCTACAATAAATCAAAAAATCAGCCGGGCGTGGTAGCGCGCGCCTGTAGTTCCAGCAACTTGGAAGGCGGAGGCGGAAGGATCACCAGAGCCCAGCAGGTCGAGGCTGCGGTGGCCGGGAGAGGCCACTGCACTCCAGTCTGGGCGACAGAGTGAGACTCCAACTCAAAAAAAAAAAAAAAAAAAAAAAAGAGTTAAAGAGAGATCTGATGGAAAAAACAAAATCATTCCTAGCTCCTAGAACAAGGAAATAAAATCAGGTGTTCGGTGCTCATTGTCGGAAGGTACTCAGTGACTATTGGCTTGTA
>CAUYQG010142142.1:0-10569 GCA_963574415.1 Tarsius wallacei
AGTAGCTGGAACTACAGGCGCGCACTACCACGCCCGGCTAATTTTTGATTTATTGTAGAGATGAGGTCTCGCCTAGTTGCCCAGGCGGGTCTCAAACCCGCGGGCTCAGGCAATCCACTCACCTCAGCCTCCCAAAGGCGCGGGATTACAGGCTGAGCCACCGAGCCCGGCTGAGGCTTCCCAATTTAGATCTAACATCAATTTGGGGAAAAACTCTGGTTCGTACCACAGCCTCAACTTCTGCATCTATATTAGAGAGCTTATAATATTTACAGCTTAAGCCAGGCACGGTGGCTCACGCCTATAATCCCAGCAATCTGGGAGGCTGAGGCAAGAGAACTCCCTGAGCCTGCGGGCTCGAGACCAGCCTGGGCAACACGGTAAGACCTCGTCTCTAAAATAAATCAAAAAAGTAGCTGGGCATGGTGGCACATGCCTGTAGTTCCAGCTAATTGGAAGGCTGAGGCAGAAGGATCACCTGAGCCTAGCAGGTCGAGGCTGCGGTGGTCGTGAGCAGTGTGCCACTGCACTCCAGCCTGGGCAACAGAGTGAGACTCTGACTCAAAAAATATATATATACATATACACACATACACACACACACACACATATATATATATATTTACAGCTTGAAAACAGAGTAAGAGCCATACTAACAAATAGTAGCCAAAAATTTTAAAATCAAAAAGTGTTCACAGTAAATTGCTAAGATAACTAGAGAATACAAATTCTAAGAACTGAGCTGGGCTCGGTGGCTCAGCCTGTAATCCCACACTTTGGGAGGCCGAGGTGAGTGGAATGCCTGAGCCCACGGGTTCGAGACCCACCTGGGCAACTTGGCGAGACCTCATCTCTACAATAAAAATCAAAAAATTAGCTGGGTGTGGTAGCGCGCACCTGTAGTTTCAGCTACTTGGAAGGCTGAGGCGGAAGGATCACCGGAGCCCAGCAGGTTGAGGCTGCGGTGGCCGGGAGCAGCCTCTGCACTCCAGTCTGGGCGACAGAGTGAGACTCCAACTCAAAAAAAACAAAAAAAAAACAAATTCTAAGAACTTTGTGAATAGAACATAGTCGTGCTTACTATGATATTTAAGAAATCCAAGAGAAGTATAATAAATGATTCTATACCTTTAGTACTCATCTGAGTAACAAAAGGCCTGATTAGAATAATTTCCTTTTTTTTTTTTTTTTTTTTGAGTTGTAGTCTCACTGTGTCTCACAGGCTGGAGTGCAATGGCACGCTCATGGTCACTGCAGGCTCGACATGCTGGGCTCAGGCGATCCTTCAGCCTCAGCCTTCCAAGAAGCTGGAACCACAGACGTGGGCCATCACACCCAGTTAATTTTTTGATTTATTGTAAAGATGAGGTATCGCCATGTTTCCCAGGTTGGTCTCGAACCTGTGGGCTCAGGCAATCCTCTCACCTCCACCTCCCAAAGTATTGGGATTACAGGCGTGAGCCACTTGGCATGGCCTGATAGTTTCCTTTTGTTGTATTCAAAATATGCATTGAAAGTGAAGACACAAAAACATGAAAGATACAAACTGTAAGAAACTTCTTTTAAAAAGTAATCTACGCTGGATCCATTGGCTCTCGCCTATAATCCCAGCACTTTGGGATGCCAAGGTGAGAGGACTGCCTGAGCCCTGGGGTTTGAGACCAGTCTGGGTAACTTGGTGAGACCTCATCTCTACATTAAAAAAAAAAATTTGGCCGGGCTCGGTGGCTCCGCCTGTAATCCCGTACCTTGGGAGGCGAGGTGAGTGAATTGCCTGAGCCCGTGGGTTCGAAACCCGCCTGGGCAACTTGGCGAGACCTCATCTCTACAATAAATCAAAAAATTAGCCAGGCGTGGTAGCACGTACCTGTAGTTCCAGCTACTTGGAAGGCTGAGTGGAAGGACCGCCGGAGCCCAGCGGGTCAAGGCTGTGGTGGCCGGGAGCGGCCACTGCACTCCAGTCTGGGCAACAGTGAGACCCCAACCCAAAAAAAAAAAAAACTAGCCGGGCGTGGTAGCGCACGCCTATAGTTCCAGCTAATTGGAAGGCTGAGGCGGAAGGATCACCGGAGCCCAGCAGGTCGAGGCTGCGGTGGCCGGGAGCGGCCACTGCACTCCAGTCTGGGCGAAGGAGTGAGACTCCAACTCAAACAAACAAACAAACAAACAAACAAAAAAAAAATTTAGCTGGGCGTGTTGTTGCATGCCTGTAGTTCCAGCTTCTAGGAAGGTTGAGATGGAAGGATCGCCTGAGCCCAGCAAGTCGAGGCTGTGGTGGCCAGGAGCGTGCTGCTGCACTCTAGCCTGGGCGACAGAGTGAGACTCCAACTCAAAAATAAATAAATAAATTAAAATTAAAATTAAAAAAGTAATCCACTTCCAGGCTTTTGAGCCACAATATATTTGAGACAGATGACTCATGTAGAACAAATATGGTCACCATCAAAGTGCAAGCCTATTGTACTTAATAATTATAATTTTCATGTATTATACTTACACACAACAGTTTCTGTGTCAGAGGCTTTATACAAATTATCTCATTTGTAGGCTTAGATAAAGAGAGAATGCTAGCTTTCTATACATTAGAAAACTTAGCTGAGAGCAAATAATATTATATTTTATAAGTTAAAGAAAGTGGGAATCATTCCTAAGCAATGGGATCAAAAGGAGATAAGCTAAGAGAATACATCAAAAAGATATCGAATAGGAATATTAACACTGGTCTTAACAAAACGCTACATGCTTCTAGGCTGGCACACCTGGATGTCCAGCAAAATAAGGGCAAAGATGTAGGTGAACTCCAGCCCTTCTCTGTCCAATACAGTAGTCACCAGCCTCGTGGGTAATCGAGTTATTTGTTTTCTTGCTATTAAATTGTTTGAGTTCCTTATGTATTTTGGATATTAACTTCTTATCATGTAAGGCTTGCAAATATTTTCTTCCACTCTGTGGGTTCTCTTTACTCTTGTTTCCTTCATTGTGCAGAAGCTTTTAGTTTGATGCAATCACATTTGTCTATTTTTGCTTTTGTTGCCTGTGCTTTAGGGGATCTAACCCAAAAAAAATCATTATGTAGATCAATGTCATAGAGATTACTCCTAAGTTTTCTTCTAGTAGTTTTACAGTTTCAGGCCATACTATACTACTTTCATTACATAACAACAATATTTTAAATTTTTGCTGTAATGGAATAAATTTACTTAAAGTCAATTTTTCATGCATTTGCCAGTCTAGTTTACAGTGAAGAAAATAAGAAAAGGGAGCCAGGCGCAGTAGCTCACACCTGTAATCCCAACACTTTGGGAGGCTGAGGCAAGAGGATTGATTGCCTGAGCCCAGAGTTCAAGACCAGGCTGCGCAAGTTGGTGAGTCTTCGTCTTTACAATAAACAAAAAATTAGCCAGGCATGGGGGTATACGCCTATAGTTCCAGCTACTTGGAAGGCTGAGGTGAAAGGATTGCCTGAGCCTAGCAGTGCAAGGCTGCAGTGGCTGTGAGCATGCTACTGCACTCCAGCCTGGGTGAAAGAGTGAGACTCCAACTCAAAAGAAAATAAAAGGAATGGTGAAATAAAAAGATAGGAAGGCAATATGTCAAAATGCTAATAATAGTCTTATACTGAGTGCTGAGATTGAGGGAAATTTTTATTTTCTTGTTTTTACTAACTCTTTCTAAATGTTTCTTCTGTAAGTGACTTTTTAAGCCAGGCACGGTGGCTCAGCCTGTAATCTCAGCACTTTGGGAGACCAAGGCAAGAGGACTGCCTGAGCCCAGGGGTTCAAGATCAGCCTGGGCAACTTGGCGAGACCTCATCTCTACAATAAATCACAAAAATTAGCCAGGCATGGTGGTGTGCATCTGTAGTTCCAGCTACTTGGAAGGCTGTGGTGGAAGGATTGCCTAAGCCCAGCAGGTCGAGGCTGCGGTGGCCATGAGTGTGCCAATGCACTCAAGTTTGGGCAATAAGAGTGAGACTCCAACTCAAAAAAAAACACAACTTTTTAAGCAAGATGAAAATATGACCTTAAAATTGCCTAAGTAGAATACCAAATCAAGCCTCATTCACCTCTCTCTCAAACACGGTGAAGGCCCTAACTGATCTCTTGGCCACCAGTCTCCCTAACACAAAACAACTCTGTATCTTGTCATCAGTTGCATTGTCATGCTAGTCCCTGCTCAGAATACAATCACAGAAAATACACTATGATCTTTTTGGCTTCATGCAAAGCATTTCTGAATAATTTGGCACAATTCTACCTTTCCACATTTATCTACCAATATTATCCTGTCAAGTCCTTAGTTATGCTAAGAGAAGCCTGTACAAGAATCCAGGCCTCAGAGTCAAAGACCTTGCCCAATACATAATTTCTTGGCATCAGTTTCTTCAACAGAAAGCAGCTGTGAAGACTAAATCTTTAAATTATTAATGTACCCAAGGCCACGGTGGCTCACGCCTGTAATCCCAGAACTTTGGGAGGCTGAGGTGAGAGGACTGCCTGAGTACAGGGGTTTGAGGTCAGCCTGGGGAACTTGGCGGTGCCTCATCTCTACAGTAAATCAAAAAATTAGCTGAATGTGGTAGCACACACCTGTAGTTCCAGCTACTTGGAAGGCTGAGGCAGAAGGATCTCCTGAGCCCAGCAGCTCCTGAGGCTGCGGTGGCTGTGAGCGTGTCACTGCACTCCAGCCCGGGCAACAGTGAGACTCCGACTCAAAAAAAAAAAAAAAAATAGTAATGCACCCTGCACACAACAAGCATTCAATAAATGGCGGTTCTCATTATTGACATTATTAGTCATATGAAACGTATGTACTGACTCCTCAAAAAGCTTTGTATTTTTATATCTGTGTTTTATATAGTACTCTTCTACTCCTTTCTAATTTCCTTCCCTATCTTCTAAAATCCTAATACAATTCAAGATCCATTTCAAGTCCCTTCTTTCAAGAAGGCTTCCCTGATCTACCAAGTTAATATGACCTCTCACTACTTTAGGTTCCTATAGTACTTCTACCTAAATGGTGGTATCTTAGTTGATTTATTAGTTCTTTCCACCAATGTAAGTTCCCAAATTATCTGCTAGCACTCTACTTTATATATACCTTGATAGCTTTCTGATCTCTGACACATCACCAGACACATTCTAGATGCTCAAAAAATGTGTTAAGGGTTGAGAATGGTGGCTCATCACTGTAACCCCAGTACTTTGGGAGACTGAAGCAGAAGGGCTGCTTGAGCCCAGGAGTTCAAGACCAGCTGAGTCAACATAGGAAGATGTCATCTCTACAAAAAAATTTAAAAATTAGATGGGCGCTATTAGGTGGTACAGAATTATAGTGCATACACCTGTAGCACCAGTGACTCAGGAGGCTCAGGCAGGAGAAATGAATGAGCCCTGGAGGCTGAGACTGCAGTGGGCCATGATTGTGCCAGTGTACTCCAGTCTGGGTGACAGACTTGAGACCTTGATTCTTAAATAAATTAAAAAATAAAATAATAAAAATAATTCTCAAAGGCAAACTGTCTCTGCAAGTGAGTGCTAAAAGTTTTCTTTCATTGTTAGCTTTATTTTTTATTTTTTGTTGGTTTTATTTTTAGGGGCAGGGTCCTACTCTGTCATCCAGGCTGGAGTGGAGTGGTGTAATCACAGCTCCTTGCAGCCTTGAATTTCTGGGCCCAAGTGACCCTCCCCACCTCTGCTTCCCAAGTAGCTGGGACTTCATAGACCCACACTACCATGTGTGGCTAATTCTTTTTTCTTTTTTGGCTCCTTCTCATTCAACTTGATTTTTTTTTTGTAGAGACAAGGTCTTGCTATGCTACACAGGCTGGTCTTGAACTCCTAGACTCAAGTGATCACACCTCGGTCTCCCAAAGTGGTTGAATTACAGGCATGAGCCACCGTGCTGCTAGTGCTAAAAGTTAAGAGAAGATGGCTTGAGGGCATAATTTCACCTTTATTTTCATTTACTGCTTTAATTACAATTTCTCATAAAGCAATTAGGAAAATTAAAAAACCACATAAAGACCAGTCTTTTCTCTTTGATAAATTACTAATCAGCAATAGAAAACAACTGTTCTAATGAACTGCTACTAATGTTCTAATGGGAGTAAAAGCAACTTGAGAGACAGAGGAAGTTGCTTTATTAAATGCAGTTAATTACCAGGAAATTAAGTCTCAGTGGGTAGGAAAAAAAATCTAGAGTACTGCTAAACTCTAGATTCAGCATGATAAATCCTGAATCCCTCTTTTTAGTTGTCAGTGCTATTCTAACAAGCCTCCAAAGTTTCCACTTTTTAGTGATCCTTCCTTCTGGGGATCAGAAGGAAGGAAAAGCCATTACCTAAGGATGTTGGGATGGGAGAGTCTATTCATGAGCTGTACTTCTTTCAGCATGTTTGCGCGATTACTGCTCAATGTGTTCATCTTAAGAGCCATCACCTGACCAGAAGCTCGGTGGCGCACCTAGAAAATAAAACAGAATAAGGTCAAAGGCAACAGCTATATATGAGGTCAAAGTCTCCAGATGTAGAATATGCCAAGGTATTTCAGTGAGAGTTTAGATAATAAAATTACATTAAAATCTCACTTCCATTAATGAAGATAAAGTCATTTTTTTACTACCTTTGGAAAAAACAGGGAAATTTCTAAATTGGTTTCTTATGGCTGACATTAATGAGTAGTAAGATATCAACAGAAAAAAAGTGACTTCTGTAGAATTTACCCTTTTTTTTTTTTGAGTGAGAGTCTCACTCTGTCACCCAGGCTGGAGTGCAGTGACATGCTCACGGCCACCCCAGTATTGGCCCACTGGGCTCACGCGATCCTTCCTCCTCATTCTTCTAAGTAGCCAGAACCACAGGCACACGCTACACTGCCCAGCTAATTTTTTAATATATTGTAGAGACGAGGTCTCACCAAATTGCCCAGGCTAGTCTTGAACCCCTGGGCTCAGGTAATCCTCTCGTCTCAGCCTCCCAAAGTGCTGGGATTACAGGCTTGAGTCACTACACCCGGCCTTTATTTATTTATTTATATTTTGAGTCGAAGTCTCACTCTGTCACCCAGGCTGGAATGAAGTGGCATACTCAAGGCCACCGCAGTCTCAACCTGCTGGGCTCAGGCGATTCTTCCACCTCAACCTTTTAAGTAGATGGAACCACAGACATGCGCCACCACACCTGGCTAATTTTTTTTTTTTTTGAGTTGGAGTCTCACTCCGTCACCCAGATTGGAGTGCAGTGGCACGCTCCCAGTCACCGCAGCCTTGACCTGCTGGGCTCCGCGATCCTTCCACCTCAGTCTTCCAAGTAGCCGGAACTACAGGCATGCGCTACCACGCCCGGCTAATTTTTGAATTATTATAGAGATGAGGTCTCACCAAGTTGCCCGGGTGGGTCTCGAACCCGCAGGCTCAGGCAATCCACTCACCTCAGCCTCCCAAAGCACTGGGACTGCAGGCTGAGCTACCGAGCCCAGCCTAATTTTTTGATTTATTATAGAGCAGAGGTCTGGTCATGTTGCCCAGGGTGGTCTCATACCCATGGGCTCAGGCAATCTTCTCGTCTCCACCTCCCAAAGTGCTGGGATTACAGGCGTGAGCCACCACACCCAGCTAGAATTTTCAATGTGCACAAAAAAGACATATGCATAAGCCTTATATAACACTTAAGAAACTATATAACTATTCTTAAAAGACACTAAACCCACATAACTCAAAGTCTCTCCCAAGCACCGTAAAAATATATCTATAAGAAGTTGGGCATGGTGACTTATGCCTGTAATCTCAGCACTTTGGCTGGCGGAGGCAGGAAGATTGGCTGAGCTCACGGGTTCGAGACCAGCCTGGGCAACTTGGCAAGACCTCGTCTCTACAATAAATCAAAAAATTAGTCAGCCGTGGTGGTACATGCCTGTGGTTCCAGCTCCTTGGAAGGCTGAGGCAGGAGTATCTCCTAAATCCAGCAGATTGAGGCTGTGGTGGCCATGAGTGTGCCACTGCACTCCAGCCTGGGCAACAGAGTGAGACTCCAACTCAAAAAAAAAAAAATTCATTTCAGATCTTGCACAACAAGGACTTAATATGCAAAAAATGTCATCCTATGGACTTTAGGAATAGTATTTCAGTATGTTATGCTTGACCAGGTGGGAATTCCAATACAAAACTTGACAATCTACTTAACTCTTCAACCTCCAGAAATCCTTTGAAATGACAATAGTTCCAGAAGCTTAACCTAGCTATTAAGACAGGATAGACATCACAGTTTGTCTTAGAATTCAAAGAAACAAATTTTCAGAGTGGCCAGACAGAAGAGAGAAAGGAGAGGGTGAACACTCAGAGCCACAGGAACCCTGATCAGAAAAACTGAGGCAGAATACTGGCTACCTCTCCCCTCTTCTAGATCACTGAGCGAGATTTGGAATCCAGCTCTCAGTACATCAATGATTCTGTTGTCAAGTACCTCGTGATTGATGAAAGAGCAGTAGCTTTCCTTTTCAGATCCTGCATGGATAAGTTAAAAGAAACAAAGAGCTCACTGACAGTATTTTTCCAACTGTATTTACAGAAGGCATCTGTGTTTAAATAAGGGCTCTCCAATGGAAAGGCACTCCTTTTTTTATCTGAAAACTGTCACACAGAGTTTTTAACAAAATGTCCTCTTTTAAGAAAGTTTGATATTAAAGCAGGACAAGGTGGCTCTTACCTGTAATCTCAATACTTTGGGAGGCCAAGACAAGAGGATCACTTGAGCTCAGGAGCTCTAGACCAGCGTAGGCAACAGAGCAAAACCTTGTCTCTATTAAAACTAAAAATTAAAAAACTAGCCCAATGTGGTGGTGCATGCCTACAGTCCCAGCTACTCTGGAGGCTGAGGTGAAAGGATCACCTGAGTTCAGCAGGTTGAGGCTGCAATGAGCAGTGATAGTGCTACTGTACTACAGCCTGGGTCACAGAGTAAGACCCTAACTTAAAAATAAATAAATAGGCCAGGTGTGGTGACTCAAACCTGTCCTCCCAGTACTTTGGGAGGCCAAGGCGAGAGGACTGCCTGAGCACAGGGGTTCAAGACCAGCCTGGACTACTTGGTGAGACCTCATCGCTACAAAAAATCAAAAAATAAGCCAGGCATGGTAGGATATGCCTGTAGTTCCAGCTACTTGGAAGGTAGAGGTGGAAGGATTGCCTGAGCCCAGCAGGTAAAGCTGCAGTGGCTGTGAGCATGCCACTGCACTCCAGCCTGGGCAACAGAGTGAGATTCCAACTCTAAATAAGTAAATAAATAGATAAATAAATAAATTAGTATTCAGACAAGTTGTGAAATTCAGAAATAATCTGCATTTCAAACTAACCAAAAAAAAATGCTGAACACCTCCTCCCCAAATTTTACTTATCTTTTTTTTTTTTTGAGTGGGCGTCTCACTCTGTCCCCCAGGTGGGAGTGCAGTGGCATGCTCATGGATACTACAGCTTCAACCTGCTGGGCTCAGGTGATCCTTCTACCTCAGCCATTCAAGTAGCCAGAATTACAGGCGTGCACTATCATACCTGGCTTATTTTTTGATTTATTGTAGAGATGAGGTCTCTCCAAGTTGCCCAGGCTGGTCATGAACCCCTGAGCTCAGGAAATCCTCTCACCTCAACCTTCCAAAGTGCTGGGATTACAGGCTTGAGCCACCCTGCCCAATTTACTTATCTTTCAAGGCCATACTCAACAAGGCCACATTCAAATATCCCCTCCTTCATGAAGCCTTCCTTGACTCTCTCTAGGAAATATTTGTGATTTCTTATACCACCTCAAAACAATATTCATAATACCAATATAACACTCATTACATAGTTGAATACATAAATATCTTCTCACTAGGCTATATATATAAAGTAGAATCTATATTGCATTTATCTTATCGTCTTGCAGTATATAGGCCTGGCGCAACATAAAGGCACAGTGAAAATAATGACAATAATAATTAAATTATGATACTTCTAATATATTTTCTTGGCCAGAATAGTTTTTTTTTGTTTTTTTTTTGTTTTTTTTGAGTAACAGTCTCACTCTGTCACGCAGGTTAGAGTGCAGTTGCACAATCACGGCTCACTATAGCCTTGATCTGCTGGGCTCAGGCGATCCTTCCACCTGAGCCTTCCAAGTAGCTGTGAGTACAGGCATATGCTACCACACCCAGCTAATTTTTTAATTTATTGCAGAGACAAGGCTGACCATGTTGCTCAGGCTAGTCTCAAACTTCTGGGCTCAGGCAAGCCTCTCACCTCAGTCTCCCAAAGTGCTGGGATTATGGGGGTGAGCCACTGTGCCCAGCCTCAATATTTCAAATATATTTTCTTTTTTTTTATTTTTTTTTGAGTTGGAGTCTCACTCTGTCACCCAGACTGGAGTGCAGTGGCCACTCCCGGTCACCGCAGCCTCAACCTGCTGGGCTCCGGCAATCCTTCCACCTCAGCCTTCCAAGTAGCTGGAATTACAGGCGCGCGCTACCACGCCCGGCTAATTTTTTTGATTTATTGTAGAGATGAGGTCTCACCAAATTGCCCAGGTGGGTCTCGAACCCG
>CAUYQG010142150.1:0-15423 GCA_963574415.1 Tarsius wallacei
TTGGTGAAGGTCTTCCTGTAATCATGGAACTATAAAATTCATCTGTCATGAATATAAAAAGGCATGATTTTTTTTTTTTTTTTGAGTCAGGGTCTCACTCTGTCTCCCAGGCTGAAGTGCCCTGGCACTATAACCACAACCATGGCTCAGCAGCTTCCATCTGCCAGTACGGCTGGCTAATTTATTTTTTGTAGAGAGGAAGTTTCGCTATGTTGTCCATGCTGGTCTCAAGCAACCTGCCTGCCTCGGTCTCCCAAAGTAGTGGGATTACAGGCGTGAAGCACCACGCCCCACAATTAATTCATAGCACAGGAGGTCCTAATTCGTTTTATTTTTCCCCTTTCTTCACTTTCTTCCAGTAGTGCTGCTGGTCAACGCTTAGCTAAGCAGGTTCAGAGGGGTCAGCCTGGAGGTTGGACGTTATTGGTGGGCTTCAAAGACGGACAGGCCATACATAGGACAGGAAATGGCTTATGAACAGCCAGTGTATACAAATCACAGCGAGAGAATTTCAGATCCGGAGTCCAGGACTCATCTGATAAGATCCCTTCAGGCCTCGACCTGTGCTGCCTCGCTCGGGCTAGGCGGTCCGGCCCCGACGTCCAGCCTCTAGTGGAATCCGCGGGAGACAAGCGCTATCATTTGCAGTTTAGGATTTAGGCTGGAGGGAGCGCGTCTACTCCCAGGCGTCTGTGCAGGCCGAGTTCTGGGTCGGATCTCGCTGAGACTTGTTGCAGAAGAAAACTGCAGCTGGGCTTCCCTGGGGGAAGGCTGACGTTTCCGGGCCTCCCCAGCCGCTATGCGCAATGCCCTGGGGCTCCCCGACTCCCCAGTGGGCCCGTCGGCCACCCACCCTCCACCTCCAGGGCCGGGGCGGAGGGCGCACCGCTGCCACGCGCGCTCCTCCCCCCGCCCGCGACCGCGCGCGCTCCTCCTGCCCGAGCCCCCACCGCCCGTGCCCTCCCCACCCCCCGAGTCCCGCCACGGGCGCCCCCGCTCAGCTCCGCGAGCGCGCGCCGCCGGCCCTTTCCCGCCGCGCGGCCTGGTGCCGCTGGCGCCCGCTCGCCGAGGGAGGCGCTGCTGTGGCTGGGGAGCACCTCCTCCTCTTCCTCCAACTCTTCCCCGCCTCCGCCTCCTCCTCTCCACCGCCGCCAGCCCTGGGCGGGGGCGGGCGCGTCCGGTTTGCGAGAAGCATTCAGCAATGGCAACTTGCGCGGTGGAGGTGTTCGGGCTCCTGGAGGACGAGGTGCGGGGCCGCGGGGCCGCTGGGCTGCGGGGCGGGCGTCCCCCGGGGGCCCGAGGAGGCGGCGGCGGCGCCCGCGGCCACGGCCAGAGGCTCTGCTGTCAGCCCCTCCTCCTTCTGCGCGAGCCCGGGAAGCGCGCGAGGCGCCGTGGGGACCGTGGGGCGGCCCGGCGCGCGCGGACTCGGGGGGCCTGCGGGAGGGAGCGAGCCTGGCGGCTCCAGACCCGGCTTTTCCGCCGCCTCCGCCGCCTTCCTCGTCGGTTTCCTTCAGGAAGTGTGGAGGACCGGGGCTCGGAGGCGAGCGGGGTGTGTGCGCGGGGGGAGGAAGGGGGCGCCCACCGCCCCGCCGGCCCTTCCTGCCACCCCGGCCTGGGGTGCGGGAGCTCTCCGGGGGTGGGGCGAATTTCCCTGGAGCTGGGCATCCCGGGCGACTGATTAGCCTGCTCTGGCGGAGGCCCGGTGGACTTAACTTTGTGGACTTTGATCTGGATACTTCTGAGTTAATTGTCATGAGCTGTTTTGGGTTTTTCTTCTTGATCTGAAATCCTTTTTAATTCCCTCGCTAGAGACGGGGATGGGAAAAGCGGGAAGATAGATGTTCTTTCTCCTACTTAGCAACAAGTGTCAGATGTGGGAAGTTCGTGCTTTGTTTCACCGGTCTTCATTGATGTTAAAAAATAAAGCCGAAAAAGTATTGATACTTGAAAGAACTTCCCACATCTGTTCCCTTTGAAAACTAGATTAAGTTATGGAATTTGAAGAAGGCAAAGCTACCTCTTCTCGGCCAAATACCTAATGTTGGTTATGCCTTATACTTATTTCAAATACTGCAAGGTCATTTGGAAAGTTTGTTACGACTTAAAATGAGATGGGCTTCCCTATGTTCTTAGAGATTGTCTCAAAAATGGGACCGGGTGGGAAACGAAAAGGCTGTAGTTTAACTGATTCAGATTGAAAAAAAAATGTTTTGCGTTCTTGTTGGCTGACAAAGCTGCCACATTTACCTGTTATCAAGATTGGACCCAGTTAACTGGAAATCCATCAGCCTAATTTATATTGCTTGCTTAGTTATCTTATAGTGTAACAGTTCCTTCTCCTAGTAACTTCTTGTCCTCAAACGTCTTTTACACTTCTCTTGGGAGTCCTTTGTTTGTGAACAGTGGGCAATTTGTCAATGCAGGCAAGTTATTTCAGGGTATTTTGAGAATGCTTACGTGATGCTATTAGAATTTAATTTTTTAGTTACTGCTGCCAGAAAAGAAGCAAAGTGATGATGGTGGCACCTCGTAGTCCCTCTGAAACAATAGTCAATGTGTTCTAGCTAATGTTCTAGTTTATGGTCCCATTATTGTTCTGTGGAAGAGATCAGAAGCAGATAATGCATCATGGCACCTTTGTAGCTTCTTATCAGTCAGCTATGCCTGCTTGCTACATAAACTGCCTGGTGCAGATAAAACTTCAAGCTGATGTCCAGCCGGATCAGGCTTGCCTTGGGCTTTCTTTCTCTGCTGCTGTTGTTGTTATTCAGGTAGGCCCGGCTATTCCAGCAGAGCCAATTGTTCATAGACAAAATATTGCCAAAGGTACCATTCACCCTCTGTTTTTTCCCTCTTGGTACAGAATCTGTATTTTTAATTACCTGCTTTGTTACTTTATCTGTTTTCAGTTATTACCCCTCTGCTCAGCTGAAATAAAACTAATTGGCAATTAGTGGGTGGTCAGTAAGCAACTGGGCCTGAAGGCCAGAAACTCCACCCTTTGAAATGATTTCCTGAACTTGCTGAAGGATTTGTACTTCTGAGAAGTTTCAAAGCAAGGGACTTACCTTATTGGCAGGATGGGGGTCTGGCTGTCAGTTCCAGTGACTCAGATTTCCTCCCATCATCCTCTGTCTGTTTGTCCACACTGAGGAAAAAGGAGAGATAAGAAGATATGAGACATGATAATGAAGCTCTTCCACTTCTTCCATTGTAGTTGGGTTATTCAGCCAACAGACATTCATTAACTGCTCTGTATCATGCATTGTGCTAGGCACCAGGGATAGACAGAATAAAGATAGTCTTAGCTTTTAAGGAGCTTACTGTCTGGTGGGAAAGACAAAAAATCGCTTGTTTTCTGGTAGAGGTTGCCATCTCATCACTGTCATTTGCCATTCACTTGTCTATCACAAAAGTAAAAGAGGGATTGGGGACCCCCCCCCCCCTCCACTTAAAGAAGAAAAACTCTGCAGCTATGTCATTTCTAAAACTCACAGACTAGTCTGGGAATAGGCAGCCCTCTGCTGTTGATTGAAAGTAAAGTAGCTTTTCCAGTACAACAAAAGGAGATGATTCTTATTTTAAATTTGAAACTGTAACAAGGAGGAAAATGATTTGAAATGGAATAGAAGATAGTAAAAGAATTGTGATTTAATCAGTATATAGTGAGTAACCAGTGAGTAACACTGTATGAGCAGATTAATATTGAAGTATGCTAAAGTTTAGATCGTAATACCTTTCGCTCGCTTTTCAATGAGTTTTAGCTCTTCTTCCACATATATTTTTCATTAAGAAAGGACCCTCTCTCCACATGTAGAATTTTACCATTAAAGCATTAGCAAACTAAGGAAGAAGTATAATACAGTTTATACCAAATTTGCTCTGACAGTCACTTGGAATAACTCTCACTAATCTTTATTGGGGAGCAGTGTGGTGGATATGGGGACTGGAATTCCGCATCCCTTTGAAACTCCTTCCAGTGTATTTCCCAGTGATGTAGAGGCAGGAAAACTAAACACTGTTTCCCAGATTCCCCTGCAATTAGTATTCTGGATTGGACATAAGTTCTCTAATTAGGTGTACTTAAGATTTGGGGGGTAGAAATGAGGTGGAGCATATTTTCTTTGACTTTTTCTGCTGATAAGTGTAGTCATGTAGACATTGAATCAGTCTTCCTTTCTTTCTCTCTTTTTTTTTTAAGAGATGGGGGGGGTCACTCTGATGCCTAGGCTGAAGTATAGTGGTATGATCATCGCTCAGTGCAACCTCGAACTTCAGGGCTCAAGAGATCCTCCCACCTCAGGCTTCTGAATAGCTGGGTGCTGCCACACCCAGCTAATTTTTCAAAACTTCGTTGAGATGGGGTCTTGCTGTGTTGCCCTGGCTCATTTTGAACTCCTGGCCTCAAGCACTGTTCTTGTCTTAGCCTTTCAAAGTGTTAGGATTACAGGTGTGAGCTACTGTGCCTGGCCAATGTTGAATTTTACTGCAAAAGTATTCCAGTACCTCGTAACTTGTTTTGTGGGCATTGACAGGAAATCATAGAAGTTGTGATGGTGGTGGCTTCTGGATGACTAGATTGGGTATATTCTTAAAGTCATCCATTCTGGTAGTGGTTCCTTTCTTACTGGGACAGAAGTAGCAGCTTCCTGGGTGGGGTCCCTTCTGCCATGTCTCTGGTCCTCAAGTCCAGCCTAGCACCTTAGCCTCACTCCTTCAGCTTTTCCAACAATTTCATAAGCACCTAGATCCCCATGTTAACTTCCTTCTTCTTTAAACATCTAGAATGATTTCTCTTTTCAGTAACTGAAGCCTAACTGAAGCTTGACTGAAACAAGGAAAAGAAGGAAGGAAATAAAGAGGAAAGAGTTGAGAGTCTCCACTGCCACTTTGGAGAGTGGAGTTTGCACTTAATAGAAGAATAGATGCCTCTGATGGCAACAGACACAACAATGCATAAGCAACAGGGTAACTAAAAAGGGCATATTCTGACACTTTTGGACCCACTAAGACTGAGCAGAAACTGCCCCAATAGAGTCATGGGAACACACTTCCCAAACCTCTATACGGTGCACACAAAGGAGGAGAAGCCTGGTTTAAGCAGCAGCTGCATTAGAAATCTGTTCCAATCTTTTATGTGTTTTTTGCCACTGGTGCTTTTGTGCAACTCTTTAATTCCAGGATCATTCTAGAATATTTTTAATGGGTTTCTGTGGGACCAAACAGTGAATAATATTTATATTTTAATAATTTATTTTAAACCAACAAAAAAGTTTAAAGTACAGTACAAAGAACTCCAGTACCCTTTCCATGCAGATCCTCCAACTGTTAAAATTTCACCACAATTATTCCATCATCCTTTTTTGCCATTTTCATTGGTTTGTTTTTTGCTTTTGTTTTTTTTTTGAGTTGGAGTCTCACTCTATCACCCAGAATGGAGTGCAGTGGCCACTCCCGGCCACTGCAGCCTCGACCTGCTGGGCTCCAGTGATCCTTCCGCCTCAGCCTTCCAAGTAGCTGAAACTATAGGCGCGCGCTACCACACCCAGCTAATTTTTTTATTTATTGTAGAGATGAGGTCTCGCCAAGTTGCCCAGGTGGGTCTCGAACCCGCGGGCTCAGGCAATCCATTCACCTCAGCTCCCAAGGCAAGGGATTACAGGCTGAGCCATCGAGCCCTGCTTCATTGATTTTTTTTATGAACCATTTGAGGGCAAGCTACAAACACAGTGCCCATCATTTCTAAATACTCTAGTGTGTATTTTTCTAAAACAAGAACACTTTCCTACATAACAACCACACAACCCTTCAAACTAGGAAAAGGACATTGATACAACAATAATTTCAGCCTGCAGATACCATCCAAATTTTGATAAATATTCTAATAATTTATCTTTTTCTGTTTCTGGTCTAAGAGTTCATCTAGGAACTTATGTTGCATTTACTTGGCATGTCTTTGTATTCTCTTCTAATCTGTATCAGTTATTAGTCGTTCTTATCCTTGACTGTTTTAAGGAGGACAGACTATACGTCCTGTATGATTTTCCTCAATTTGGGTCTGTTTATTGTTTCCTCATGACCATGCTCAGGTCTTGCACTCTTGATAGGGATCATAGAAATGATGCTGTGTTCTTTTCAGTACTTAACATCAGGGAACACAATATGTTGACTTGTCCCAACACGATCAATGATAACCTTGTTTACTTGGTCACTTTGGTATTTGCCAGTGTCACCATGTTTCCCTATAATTGATTAGTATTTTGCGAGGGGGGGACATTCTGAGTTATGCCAGTATCCTATACTTTTTTCTTTTTTTGAGTCTGAGCCTCACTCTGTCACCCAGGCTGGAGTGCAGTGGCATGCTCACCCCGGCCACTGTAACCTAGACCTGCTGGGCTCAGGTGATCCTTCCACCTCAGCCTTCCAAGTAACTGGAACTACAGGTGCATGCTACCATGCAGCTAATTTTTTGATTTTTATTGTAGAGATGAGGTCTTACCAAGTTGGCTTAGGCTGATCTTGAACCCTTGGGCTCAAGCAGTCCTCTCACCTTGGCCTCCCAAAGTGCTGGGATTAACAGGCTTGAGCCACCTCATCTGGCCTAATATCCTTTTTTATTTTTTATCATGCTTTCATCCCCAGTTTTAGCATCCATTGATTAATTCTATCTGAACCAAATGTTAGTTGGCATTATATGTAAGAAGAGCTTTCCGTGTCCTCCCATCTATTTATTTATTTATTTACTTGTGGGATCCCACTTTATTCAAGAGATTTTAATAAATGAGTGTCATTAAGTATTTTGTTGCTCATATTGCCTCAGTTTGGCCAGTGGGAGCCTTTTTAAAAGTGGTTCCTAGGTTCTTGGAGCAAATACCCGTCATTCTTTAAACACTTCATTACTTTTGGGCAGAAGATATTCCAGTCTTTTCTTGTACTTTGCCTAGCCTAACTCTTTGGAATCAGCCATTTTTTTCTAGGAGCACTGGTTCCATTTAGTAGAAAAAAAATTTTTTTTTTTGAGAGTTGGAGTCTCACTCTGTCACCAGGCTGGAGTGCAGTGGTACGCTTGTAACCACCACAGCCTCGACCTGCTGGGCTCAGGCGATCCTTCTGCCTCAGCCTTCCAAGTAGTTGGAATTGCAGGCGTGCACTACCATGTCTGGCTTATTTTTTGATTTATTGTAGAGACAGAGTCTCATCAGGTTGTCCATGCTGGTCTCGAACCCCTGGGCTCAGGCAGACCTCTCACCTAGGCCTCCCAAAGTACTGGGATTACAGGCTTGAGCCAACGCACCCGGCAGAAAATGGTTTTTAGATGCCAAGATTTGAGTGCTCACCATGCTCATTGTTACTGGGATATGCTCTTTGGCCATCTCAATGAACAAAGTTAAGAAATGTATATGTGTACTGTACACACATACATATATAAGTGTATACATAAATCTTTAGCTATTTCTGTATCAATCTGTATATATATATATATATATATATATATATATAAATCATGAATTAATAGATTCCTCCAGGTCTAATCTAGCACCTTAGCATTCCTTTCTAGCCATAAGTACATTGTCTTGTCTTTTTGTCTTTTTTTATTTTTTGAGTCTGGGTGCAGTGGCATGACGACAGCTCACTGCAGCCTTGACCTGACCTCCTGGGCTCAGGTGATCCTTCGCCTCAGCCTCCTGAGTAGCTGGGACTACAGGTGCATATCACTATGCCCAGTTAATTTTTTAATTTTTTTGTAAAGATGAGGTCTCACTGTGCTGCCCAGGCTGGTCTTGAACTGGGCTCAAGCAATCCTCTTGCGTAGGCCTCCCAAAGTTCTGGGATTTTAGGCATGAGCCACCATGTCTGGCCCATAAGTACATTTTTTAACAGTGAAAAATCTGACTTCTATTACCTTTAATATATTTGCTTACTTATTTACTCATGTGTTCAGTGAAACCAATTTCACAACCACACAGACATCTCCTCTGCCACTTCTGCACCCTACTTTCAGGTCTTCACATCCTCAGATGCCAATAGAATATTGCTTTCTGCATCTTTATGCAACATCTTCTTCCTCCCCCCCTCAGTATCTGATGCCAGTGGGCACCTTTCTGATACATCTCTGTGTGACACCTGCCTCCTTCCCTCAGTGTCCCATGCTGGGGAACATGCAGACCACACACCTCTATGAAATTCCTCTCTACCCACAAGCCTTGCCTGTGGTGGGCTTGCTCATGGTGGGCCTGAGAAGATGAGAAGGAACTATAAGGTTTGTTTCATTTCTTTTCTTTCTTTTTTTTCTTACAGTTAATTATTAGAAATTCTTATATCACATAAGAATAGAATCTTTTCGAGACCCACCTGGACAACTTGGCGAAACCTCATCTCTACAATAAATCAAAAAAATTAGCCGGGCGTGGTAGCGTGTGCCTGTAGTTCCAGCTACTTGGAAGGCTGAGGCGGAAGGATTGCCGGAGCCCAGCAGGTCGAGACTGCGGTGGCCAGGAGCGGCCACTGCACTCCAGTCTGGGTGACAGAGTTAGACTCCAACACAAAAAAAAAAAAAAAAAAAAAAAGAATAGAATCTTGGAACTAGAAGGGACTTTGTCAATAAATCATTTAGGGTGAACAGGGTTGTAGAAAATGGGATACGACTGGGTTGGAATTCTGGTCCTGCCACTTACTTGGTGATCTTGCATAATTATTTAACATCTGTCAGAGTGGGATACTGAAATCAGCCAATTCTCCCAACCACTAGCTGTCTATGGTATACCTAGCCCTGAATTATACCCCACATTTAAAAAATAAAAATTAAAACAAAATTTCTAAAAATCTATAGCACTTGGAGACATGAAAAAACCTATTGAACACAACTGATTCTTAATTCATCATGGTTACCTATTCTAGCACTGAACCTTTAAGTCAGATTGCTGATTTGAATTGCTAAACCCACTGTTCTGCTGAATTCCGAGGCAACTGATGTTATTTTTTTCTTGAAACTTCTATTTATTCTGGCTCCCTTGCCAGTTGTATTAAAATTTTAAGAGGATGAATGAATGGAGGGGTAGGAGAAGTTAGCAGGGAGAAAGGCATAGCTCAAACAAAGAGTTTTGGTACGATTTTTCTGAAATTTGAGGAACAAATATGTCTGTAACCTTTTATAATAACTCACAGCCTGACCTATGTCTGGCTTCCACTAATGTGAAACATAACTGGGGCAAAGAAGAGAGTAGTGTGAACAAACAAGTTATGTCATTGCATAAAGATGATTTAGTGAACGTATTCTCCTTGAGGGAAAAAAAAGAGTCAACCTCAATATAATAGTAGCTGCCTCTAACTGAACACCTGCTATATGCCAGGCACCGGGTTAGATGTTTTCATACTTTAGCTGTAATCATCACTACAATTTTGCGAAAGTAGCTAGTGTTATCCCTGTTTTACAGATAAGGAATCTGAAATTATGATTTTTGCTCAAGGACCTTCTCCCAGTAGGTAGCAGATCTGAGACTGAAACTTGAATCTCTTTGGTAGCAAGGACTTGGTCTTTCCAACTTCCTGATGCAAATAGTTTCCCCAGTAAAATAATTTAACAGAAGAGACCTGTGCAAAATTAACTTGTAATTGTTCTTATGCTCTGATTTTCATATCTTCTGTTTTGTTATACCTTTCAGATGGACCTCAGAAGTACTTGAATTCTGTATTTGCTCTAGAGATATTTGATGAACACGTACTGTGTGTTAGGCATTTGAGTCAGGGAATGAGGTTATAATGATGGGCAAGGGATTTTACTGAATTTATACCCTGGAGGGAGAGAGCAACATTAAATAATCACATACTAATGTTTTATAAATGTGTTAAGGAAAAAGAGTATAAGATGAAAGTACATAACAGAAAATTAATCTTGTATGGTGTGGAGGAGGAAGAGAGTATCAGGGAACGCTAAGGAAGTCATATTTAAATGGAAACTAGAGACAAATAGGTTAGCCAGGTGAAGAATGGGGACAGAAAGCCTCCTAGGTAAAATAGAACTGCAGGTGCAAAAGATGAGATGGAGAGTAACATACAGAAGGTTAGAGTAGTGGAACAAGAGGGATAGTGTGAGGAGAGGAGGCTTGAGAGAAGAGGAAGCCCAATTAGGCAGGGCCTTCTCTTGCTAAGGATTTGGGATTGAATCCCAAGTAGAGTGGACATCAGTTAAATGTGTGCATGAGCACATACACCCTGTCATCATCATTGATTGACATTGCTATTATTTTTAGAGTTAATGTTTGCTCCTCACATACTTCACATTTTCTTTGCTATTTTTTGTTTTGTTTTGTTTCTTCTTGCATCTCCAGCTTTCCATCTAGGATCACTATTTTTCTGCCTAAAGTGCATTCACTAGAATTTATTTTACTGGATGTTTGCTGGTAGTGTACTTTCTTAGTTTTTAAATTATTATTATTAAAAGATTTTGATAGTAGCGGGAAACTGCTGGGGTGGGGGAGGGGCGAGGAACATACCTCATCAACAAGGGTACCTGCATCATGAACATTTGTGTACTTAACCATGAATTGTACACCACATCTTTAAAATAAAAAATAAATTTTTATGAGCGGGACCCAAAAAAACCCCAGAATTATTGTTTGGAGAGCTGGCCCCTTGTATTATACTCAGGATTTGTTCCTTCAGATCAAATGGCCAACCAAAGTTTTTATCTGGAAATTTTGAGAAGGTTGCATCACGATTTGCGGAAGAAACTTCCTGAGTAGTGGCAAACAGGTGACTGGTTCTTGCACCATGACAACATACCTGCCCACGCTGCACTGAGTATTCAGCAGTTTTTGTCCAAAAATGGCATGACCACCTTATCTCACCCTCCCTATTCATCCAATCCCACCCTGAGCAACTTTATTTTTTGTTTCCCCAATGAAAAAAAGTCCTGAAAGGGAAATGTTTTGCCGATGTGGAAGAGGTGAAGCCAAAAAACAGCAGAAGCACTAAAAGGCATTCAAATTGACAAGATCGAAAACTGGTTTGAGCGGTGGAAAAGCTTCTCGATAAGTGTATTTTTTCAAACAGAGAGTACTTTGAAGGTGACTGAAGTTTAAACATGTAAATAAATTCATAAGTTTTTATAAATAAATTCTGGGGTTTTTGGGGGGTCCCCTCTTGTAGAGACGGTCTTGGTTTGTTGTCCATGCTAGAGTGCAGTGATGCAATCATAGCTCACTGAAGCCCACCTCCTGGGTTTCATCAGTTTTTCTGCTTCTGCCTCCAAAAGTGCTGAGGTTACAGGCATGAGCTACTATAACTGGTAGTTTTTGTTTTTGTCTAAAAATGTCTTTATTTTGCCTTTTTATGGAGTGATGGTAGGGAGGAGCAAAACTTTCAAACTGTGAAGTGCACAGATCTTAAATGCACAATTTGATGATTTTCAGCATATATAGCCAACTACTCAATTATGATATAGGACATTTCTGCTGCTAGAACATTTCCTTCGGTCCTCTTCCAGTCAGCTTCACCCCTGTACTCTCCATAGGCAGCCTTCTATCATCATTAATTACTTTGGTCTGCTCTGGAACTTCATTTAAAAGGAATCAAACATTATGTACTCTTTTGTGTCTTGCTTCTTGTTTTGAACATAATGTTTTTTGAGTGTCATCTGTGCAGTTGTTTGTATCAGTAGCTCATTTGTTTTATTGCTGAGTAATATTCCATTGTATGAATACGTTAGATGTTTATCCATTCTCCTTTGATGGATACTTTGTTTCCAGCTTTTGGCTATTATAAATAAACCTACTGTGAACATTCAATTACAAATCTTTTTATAAATCTGTTTTCATTTCTCTTGTGTAAATACCTAGGGATGGAACTTCTGGGTCAGGTTGTTTATGTTTAACATATAATAGGCCAGGCTCGGTGGCTTAGCCTGTAACCCCAGCACTTTGGGAGGCCGAGGCGAGTGGATTGCCTGAACCCATGGGTTCAAGACCAGCCCGGGCAACTTGGCGAGACCTTGTCTCTACAATAAATAAAAAATTAGCTGGATGTGGTAGCACGTGCCCATAGCTCCAGCTACTTGGAAGACTGAGGCAGAAGGATCACCGGAGCCCTGGGGTGGCTGAGTATGCCACTGCACTCTAGCCTGGGCGATAGAGTGACTCCAACTCAAAAAAAACAAACAAAAAAAACACATGATAAACTGCCAGGTTAGGCACAGTAGCTCACGCCTGTAATTCCACTACTTTGGGAGACCAAAATGGGAGATTACTTGAGCCCAGGAGTTTGAGACCAGCCTGGACAGCATAGTGAGGCCCTGTCTCTTAAAAAAAAAAAATTAGCCAGGCATGGTGGCACATGCCTCCTCACTACTCTGGAGGTTGAGATGAGAGGATCACTTGAGCCCCAGAGATTGAGGCTGCAGTAAGCTATGATTGTACCACTGCACTCAAGTCTGGACGACAGCTGAGAAACTATCTTCAAAAATAAAAACAAAAACAAAATGAAACAAAAAACTGCCCAACAGTTTTCTAAAGTGGTTGTACCGTTTTAATTTCCCACTAGTGATATGTGAGAGTTCTAATTAGCTCACATCTTTTCAGCAGCTTTTGAAGTTTAAGTCAGTCTTCCTCCTACTCACATCTTCCAGCGTTCCAGTCACTGAGGTTGTTAGCTTCATGTGTGTCTTTTCAGAGATAGTTTATGTATAAATAAACAGATACGGTGTTGTCACGTTTAAAGTTAGTGTTAAGATGTAAAGTAATGATGAGCTGTTCTTTTCTTGGAAGTTATATAGTACTGATTAAGTAAAGTTTAGTATTCTACTTGAGGAATACTTCTATAGCTGCATTAACTACAGCTCTTTCCTACTACCCCCATGCTATTTATCTGTGGTTCTTAAGTTTAATGTCCATCAGAAACACCTAGGGAGTTTGTTAAACCACAGATTACCCAGAGTGTGTGACTCAATAGGTTATGTAACAAGTTCTCATGTAATGTTCATACTACTGGTGCAGGGAGTCCAGTTTGAGAACTATTGGTCTCTCCTAAATCTAAGGATTCTGGGTATTTTTTATTATGGCTATTACTGTTCAAAACGCCTGAGGAGTTTTGACTCATGCATAGCAAATATAGACTCCAGCTTTACTAGGACTCTCCTAATTTCTTTTATTTTCCAGTAAGGGTGATCCAACATTTATATTTTTGTAAAGTGTTATAAATAAATTTACATGCCAGGGGAAGAAAACTGTTGTCAATCCATAGGTTCCAATTTTGAATTTGGAAAATATGGTCACCATAAGTGATAACGTGTATGTTACTTTAAAAAAGAAAAGAAAAAATAAAAGGAAAACATCTACCCCAACCTTACTTCCACCCAAGCAGTTTTTTTGTTAAATGAATACTGCATTACACTATGTAAATATAGTATTATTCACATCTGAATCATTATAACATATTTATAATTATTGCACATTTTTTGTTTGCTTTAGTTTTCTGTATACCTATCACACATTTAATTGCAAACTATTAGAGCTTTAAAACCATTCAATGGAGTAAAAAATGTAAAATATGTGCAAACACACGCACACATACATAAAATAAATGCTAATCGTTTCCTTTTCCTTATTCTTGTTGGAGATGGCCTCTTGGCTGTGTTGTGTTCCATCTGGATTACTGGCTCTCTCTACCTGCCATCATCTG
Source organism: Tarsius wallacei (assembly GCA_963574415.1). NCBI lineage: Eukaryota > Metazoa > Chordata > Mammalia > Primates > Tarsiidae > Tarsius > Tarsius wallacei. Next base: position 13,675 of record CAUYQG010142150.1, read on the forward strand.
TGGGCTTCCACTTGCCATCATTGTGAGAATTCATTTGATCTCTTTTTCTGTATCGAATCTACTGTTTTTCTTAATCTCTTGTTTTCCTCTTTCTTATTTTCTTATGTGTTGGCATACACCCTCTATGAGTGGGCAGGACTGGAGAATCTCACCACAGGATGCTCTGAGCCTACTATTACATTGTAGGATTCTCACATATCAGTATTTAGAGGATCCCCCACATCCCCACCCCTTGGATCGCTCAGAGAAGAATATGTTTGAGGGATATAGGTCTGGCAGACTGTGTTCTTGGAGCTAAGTTAGAGGAGGAGGCTGTGGGTCTTACTGGGTAAACTTCTCCTTGCTTTTAATAAGGTGCCTCATTCCTATTTACGGCTACTTCACAAAGGTTTGTTGTTAGTCAAGATTTGTCAGCCTCTTCTGTGTGCCAGGTATTTTCCTGGGTTCTACAGAAGATACAAAGATGATGAAAATATAAGTTTCTTGGGCTTAAACATCTCACAGATTTAACAGTGGAGAAGGGCATAAAATTTATTGCCTCAAACAAGATAGTACGTGATAAATGCTATATAAATGAGCCCCTGACAGTGAGAAGATTAATTTTACCTAGGAAGGCTTTTAGAAAAAGATTGCATTTGGGGTTTGAAGAAAGGATAGAACTTTTTGTTTTTGTTTTTTTGATTTTCTGAATTGGGAGTCTCACTCTGTTACCCAGGCTGGAGTGCAGCAGCACACTCACAACACCACAGCCTCGACCTGCTGGACTCCGGCAATCCTTCCGTCTCAGCCTTCCAACTAGCCAGAACTACAGGAGCACGCTACCATGCCTGGCTAATTTTTGATTTATTGTAGAGTCAAGGGCTTGCCAAGTTGCCCAGGCTGGTCTCGAACCCACGGGCTCAGGTAATACACTTGCCTCAGCCTTCCAAAGTGTTGGGATTACAGGCTGAGCCACTGAGCCTAGCCAGGATAGAACTTTTTAAAAGAAACAATATGATATAAAATTTACATAATGTTTAAAGAGTAAAAACCTTCATGAATCTCATTAATAGCTATTTTCATTGTTGTATGTTTTTCTAATCTTTATTCATCTGTACATATTTTTACAGTTATCATAGAATAGATATTCAGCATTCTGATTTTTCCAATTAATATCATAATTATTCAGTCAAATGTTAATAGTTACATTTTTTAATGTTCAAAGGATTTTGCTTCGATGATATAGGACTTTAATAGTAAAGGAATGAAGGAACTCAGCTTTTATAAAAACTCAGATAAGTAAACATGGGGTATATATATATATATATATATTTTAAAAAGTAAATGTGTGAGGGTGGGGGCAACAACAGAGGGATGGGAGAAAGAAGCAGAGACCAAGAAGAAGAAAGGTAAATTCTGCCAAGACCTGTGAGAGATGAAAAGATCTAAAGTTCTGTGTTTGCTCTTTGTTTTTGGGGGGTTGAATTAAGGAGCAGTTAAATAATGTCTTCAGGAATTGTAGGGAAAATCTCAGACCTAGAAAGCTGTCTTTAATTACTGAAGCCATCTCCATAGATAACACATTCCCTCATATTACCAATTTGTTTCTCCTAGTCATTAAGAAGAGACACATCAGCCGGGCTCGGTGGCTCAGCCTGTAATCCCGCGCCTTGGGAGGCTGAGGTGAGTGGATTGCCTGAGCCCGCGGGTTCGAGACCCGCCTGGGCAGGCGAAACCTCATCTCTACAATAAATCAAAAAAATTAGCCGG
>CAUYQG010142152.1:75-27137 GCA_963574415.1 Tarsius wallacei
CTCAAAAAAAAAAAAAAATCCTATTCACAGCAAAATTAAATAACATAAATAATAGAAAACCAATCAACTAATTAATCTAGGAGCTAGTTCTTCAAAAAAGAAAACCAAAAAGATACATTTTAGACAAATTGAATTAAGATGGGAAAAAGAAAAAAGAGACACTGAAATATTCATAATAATGCATAAAGAATATATAATATAGATAGGGTAATATTTTAAAATATACAATGTTAATTTGATTATATTTGAAAACTTCATGGAAAATATATTTTTCTGTAAAAATGTAAATCATGAAACAAAACATGAAGAAACAATACCATTTTTTTTTTTTTAGTTGGAATCTCATTCCATCGCCAAGGCTGGAGTGCCATGGCACACTCACAGTCACCCCAGCGTCGACCTGCTGGGCTGTGGCCATCCTTCTACCTCAGTCTTCCAAGTAGCCAGAACGACAGGGGTGCACCACCATGCCCAGCTAATTTTTTTAAATTCATTGTAGAGACGAGGTCTCGCCAAGTTGCCCCCTATCCTCAGTTTCCCACTATTGCCAATTCCACTCCCCGCACCCCGGCAGCTTCCAACTTCTGCCAATCCCTTTCTTATAGTATTACGATAATTGTTCAATAATTATGAGTGAGAACATGTGATACTCAGTTCTTTGTTAGTGAGCATATTTATACAGAAAGCTAAGAAAACACACTTCCAAAAAAAAATAACAGAACAATATGAACATGAATATAGATGCATGGTAGTTAAGAAAATGATCAGAAATAAAATTTAGTAAGAAATTAAATGAATAGCTCCCTATGACCCAGTAGAATTAATGCTAGAAGACAAGAATATTTGAGCATTGCTTAATCAATGGTTAAAAGAGAAAAACTTCATAATTATTAAGCTTTAAAAGGCCATAAAATCAAATATACATATATATGCAAAAGTGATTAAATATTATGTTAATAGCATTTGAAAATGACAGAGAGGTGTTTGTCAAGAATCTGTGTATTATGGAAATAAGCTCAAATCGGATCTACCATTAATGGATAGGGTTAACTCTGAGAAAGCAAAGCAAGCGATTATCTACAATGTAGGAATAAAGACTGTGATGACATCACTTACCTACAATTAATGAAATGGGGCTTTTGCATTTTCTAGGGGAGATTTAGGTATGCCCTTGACATCTTCATCACCACTCTGCCTTTTGAGTCACTTGACCATGAGGCCCAGCTAGGAAGAAGACCTTGGTCTCTGAAGGGAATGTAGACATTTTAGGACACCAGAGTAAACGACAACCCTAAAGGGACGTCCTGGCAAGCAGAAGGGAAATTGAAAGAGAACAACAGAGAATTTGAAAAGGGGAGGCCAAGAGATTGGTATTTTAGATCTCTTACTTGCTTTTTGATGGCTTCTTGGCTTTGTCTGTTTTATATATTGAGGTCTCATTTCAGATTTTGTTTGAAAAGTGACACCTTAATGCTAATTGAAAAAAAAAAACTTTAACTTACTTATTAACCACTTAAGTCAATGCAAACTTTAAAAAAATAAATTAAACTTTTCTCTACAACATTTGAAAAGGTAGACTTTTTTTTCCCAGAAAATTAGCAGGAATACATCCTGGAAATAGGTACATATACATAATTATTTTAATGAGTCTTATTTCAGCTGCCCCTAACTTCTGTTGTGTGTATGTGTGTATGTGTGTGTGTGTGTGTGTGAATGTATCTTAGTCTTACTCTCTCTCATGTGCACATGTCATCTCACATCGTTTGTATAATGCCATGTTCTCTCTCTAGCAGTATTTTTGCAGTAATACTAAGAATGGATGAGTGGTTGCCAGGGGTGGGAGCTAGGAGTGACTGTAAACAGTGATGGAAATATTCTAAAACTGGATTGTGGTAAGAGTGGCATAGCTGTGTAGATTTCCTAAAACTCATTGAATCGTAGATCTATAATTAGCGAATTTTGTAGTGTATAAATTATACCTTCACATAGCTGTTTTGTTAAGAAACAAAAAAACAGAGAGACTTGATAAAGCATATAGCAATACTCCAATGCTGGCGTGTAACACAGCATGCTTGCTAACCATTCACACGCCCTAAGTGAAGATGAAAAACTAGTTCAAACTCTTCATCTCTGCCTCTTCAGGCCGTACAAGATCTTATTTTATATCACCTGAGCAGATACTTTGGCAGTTTGACTAGAATATTGTATCTGCTCAGAGGCATAATTAACATGTGACCTTAAAGGCTAAACATCTTCACACGTAATCCCACACTGGAAGCAGACTCAGAAATCTGATAAAACCAGATTCCAACTCACCCTTCCTTAATGTCAGTCATTTCTAGTGTCTTTCTAGTCATCTTTTTCAACACAAAGTCTGTCATATCTCCCCTGTTCTTCAATAGCTTTTATTGCTTAAAATTGCTTTCTTTGGAAAGTCTCCAACACCTTTTTCTTGCATACATATATAATATTAACCATTTTGCCTTCTATTAATTTTTTAACCTTTTTTTCCACTACCCTACCTCATGTATTTCAGGCTTTAAATAAACGACATCATTTACAATTTCCTTTACAAACCTTGCACACTGGAGCAAGATCTTAGAAAGAAGCATGTACTCTTGCAGTTGGAAGTGACAATGGAGTTCAATTAGCCTGGTCTCCCATGGAGTGCAGGCATCCTGAGTCCCTCCCTGGCTATGCTGGGGAACAGTTTTGGTTCCATGAAGCTCGCAACTTCCCTGAGAATCCATGGGCCTCGCCTCGTAAAGATCAAGAATGCGGGCCAGCCAAAGGAAATAAAATATTGGTTTCTCACTATTGTATGAAAGAACAGATTCTCTGACTTGCCAAATGCAACATTTGTTAACTAGAAGTTGGGATTTTGAAAGTTCTAAAAAATGTTGTAGTCAGCAAAGCAGCAAGTGGTGAAAAATTACGTGAAAAGTAAATTCCATTTTCCTAATAATTTGAGACCACTGAATTACCTTCAAATAATAATTTTCTGAAGTTTAATGCGTGTATGAATTGCAGGAAAATAGACTCTTCCATTAGCTTATCCAAAAACCACTTATTATACTCCCTCGACCCCAGACTTAAACATGTTAAAGATTGAGTTTCTGTTTTGAAAAGTATAAGGAGGCAGTTAGGCACTAAGGTGAAGATTGTGTAAAGAACACTGTCAGACATGAATAAAATTTCATGTTATTCTGCATCTTGATGCAGTTATGTGATTTAAATCTCCTGAGCCTCAGTTTCCCCATCTGGAAAGTGGGAATAGTAATACATTCCTGAAGCATTGTGGTGAGGATGAGCAAAGATCTCTAGAAAGTATCTCAAAATTCCTGGATCACAGGCATCTACCAAGGGATGGCCTTTACAGCAGATAACCCATCCCCTAAACTCAGTGTTAGAGGGCTGTTTTTCTATCTGAGAGACTCCGGTTTTCACAGCCCTCTGTAATCTGGAAATCTCTGGCCTGGCTAGGCAGTGAGATTTTCTATTCTTCCCAAGTTGAATTCTGGGTTTCTATCAGCCAAGACACCTTTCCAAGATGGTCCCCCCGCCCCCCGCCTTTTGCTCATGTGCTATAAAGTACGGAACCAAAGCACATCCAGGATGTCCTTCCATTAACCACTCAATTTTTGAAAACTCCACAGTCTTTCAAGGTCCACTTCAGGTGGGTCGCCCTGAACAGTCCTCTACCTGCTCCTGGACAAGCAAAGGCCCAGGCACTCAGGCTCACAACAAACAGGGGTCTGAGAGGGGGGTGGGAGCCAGCATTCATTCATTCACCCAACCATTCATTTAATCAATACATATTTGTTGAACCTTTACTACTTGCTCACATTATCCTAGGTACTGAAGATACAGCAGTGAGTAAAGCAGGCAAAACCTCTGCTGTTATAAAATTACTTTTTTTAGACCTACCATTCTATTATAGGGAGAGCAACCAAAAAAAGAGATTAAAAAGTAAAATATATAATTGTGTTCAATGGCTATGGTCAATGAGAGAAAGATAAAGCTCAGAAAAGGTATAAAGGATGGGGAGGCTGGCATACAATTCTAGATAGGGAAACAGGGGAGGAGAGTATGGAGAAGGGAATGTTTGGGTGAAGACTTAAAGGAGGTGAGGAAGGAAGCCACAGAGGCATCTGGAGACAAGTGCTCCCAGAGACAGAACCTGGGAAATTCCAGAGAGGGTGGGGAGTCAGGTGTGGCCAGAGCAGAGTGAAAAATAAGAGAAGAAAGGCACGAGATCAGAGAGCTAAAGGGTAGATGGGGTGAGCCTTGGATATCACTGTCAAGATTTTGGCTCTTACTCTCCCCTCCCAGCATTCACTCTCTTTGGTAGTCCCTTCCTACATTGAATCTAGCCCTGGGACTGGCTTTAACTGAAAAATTTGGTGAAGATAGTGCTACATTTAAGAAGGCCGGGTGACCTAGGCCTTGGAAACTTTAGGAGACTCTATGTTGAAGAGTTCGTGTGGAGAGGAAGAGGCTTTGAGATGATACGAGGAGAAACAGAGGCCTAGATGTCCCAGCTGAGCCCAGACAGGCTGAGCCTGTAAGGAGCTGAATGTAGGGAAAGCCATCTTGGCTTTATTCTCTATCTGGGTCCTCCGGATTCTCTGTCTAAGTCTCTATCTGATGTAGCCACATGAGTGAGCCAACAGTAAATCCATCTAGCAGGGCCTCACTTAGCCCTACAGAATCATGAGAAGCAATTACGTGAGTGTTGTTCTAAAACACTAAGTTTAGAGGAAGGTTTTTGTACAGCAACAGGCCACTGGAACAGAAGACAAGCACAGGAAAACCTAAACTCTAAGGAAAACCAGTTCAGAGGCTGCCGTGGGAATCCAGGCTGGGGATGAAGGTGGCTTTGGTCATAGGAGAAGCAGTGGAGGTTGGAAGGAAGTGGCTAGATTCCACATGTCTTGAAGACAGAGGATGTTTTGAGGGATTGGATGTGAGCTATGAGAGACAGAGGATGGAAAGATGACTGCAAGTCCCCACCTGACACTGGCCTGAGAAGAGGTCCTACATAAGGTCGTCCCCACACAGATGCCTAGACGAGGAGGTCGCATCCTGTTACAATGTAGTGAGATGATAACAAGAAGATCAGAAACCAAAGCAGAAGGTGGTGGCCAAACCCCACAGGAATTCTCTGAGCCAAGAAGTCTGGTTCCTGAGTTTTTATAAGGTGTCGATGGCTTCAGACATAGGCCTTGAAAGAGCCCTTGAAACTACTGAACTGGCCTGGACGCCATCTCGCTCTCAATTTCCCATCACCACAAGGTTTAACATGCAGCCATTGTTTTGTTTTTCTAGAAGCCTAATCTCTTTAAGCTGGGCAGAAGGCTTCTGTTTCTTCTTTAAATCCCCACAACACCTATAAGAGCACTTACACACAGCAGAGTTTCAGTAAGCTCTTTTCTGATTCATAGTCACTTCTTACCTCAAAAGCCTTGCAGATCCAAGGCGATATTTTTCCCTTCATGGACCCACGGGTAGTTCAGAGATAAAAGGCAGTATTTTTATGTGTGAAAAACTGTCTTACTAAATGTCCCACTTCCTCGGGAAGCAATGCATTATTTTTCCCATCTGGCATATGCTAAATGGTTGTGAAAATACAGGAAGTTCCTGTGAATTTCCTCAAAAAAATCTTGACAGGCTTTGCACTATTTTGGACTATTCTGATTTGTATTATGACATTCAAACTGCGATAAAATAATATAAAACAATAAAATAAAGTAAAACCTGGTCAGGCAGTATGAAGCTTTCCTCACCTTCTGGGGTAACAAGTGAGAACATTTATATAAACAACAAAACAAGAGGGAAAACAAAAATGAGGAGAGATCTTGTTTTTGAAATGCATGGAGTTGAAATTAGTTCTGTCATTTTAAGTTGTTTTATCAACATTATAGGAACATTTGCTAAAATATTTGGCTTGTTTATATCATAGAATCATGGAATAACTAAACTCTAAGGAAACTTAGCAGTATTCTAGTTCAGTCTCTTCTTTTTACAGATGGAGAATCACACGTACAGAGAGGTCATGATTTCCCAAAGGTCACGCAGCTGATTAGAGGCAGAGAAAATGCTAGGATCCAATTTCCATAATTCTTAGTCCAGTTTTCTTCCTGGAGTGCTTCTGAAATCGTTCTAATATAAGTGTTTGCACCTTGGTACCTAGATGGCCACACATCCCCAGCCAAGGACGGAGGAAGAGCTAATGAAGAGGGGAGTTGAAAAGTCAGGCAGAGGAGGGTGGGAGGCAATAAGAGCAAGCCCCTCTGTTCTCCCACATTCTGTTTTCACTGCCATAGGAAGCCACAACGATGAGTGCAGCATGAGAAATGCCAGCAAGTCCCTTCCTGAAAGGAACGCGTCTCCTGAGTAGAACGATCCCCGCTTTCTGTCAACTAGACCTAGCACTTCACTAGGAAAATGCCATAGTGACTCAGTTGAGCACTGAGACTGTACGAATTCTTTTCCTGCCTCCACTGTTAAAGCTGTGTGATCTTGGGCAAGTCACCTTACTTCTCTGCTCTTCCATCCTCTTATCTGCAAAATGAAAATAATAATTACACCTATCTCACTGGGTGGTTATGATGATTCCGGCTAGTGACTTTTAAGAGCTTGGAACATGGTCTGGCACATATTAAGCAGTATATGAGTACCTAATCTATACACTAAAAAATACATTAAAATTATTTCATAGTACCATGTCTATTTCCTTGGAATTTTCCTATCACTTCAAGGCTCTTCATAAGACAGCTCCTGTCCTGTAATCTTTTTATTGGCCTACCACACCCATCTACCACCAGTGTCACTGAAGTTCTTGGCTTAAGGGGAGATTCTGTGGCCAACCCAGTGAAGCAGCTTTTTACACAGCATAGATTCCTACGGCTTCCAAGTCTGATGACATTGCCAAATGAGAAGGACCTGCAGAGCTCAGGCCAACCAGACAAGGGACTATGCCAGCCATATCCCAGACATACCCATGAGCACAGTTTTCCTATCACCTCAGCTCTTGTTTTCTTCATCTATAGAAAAGTCCTTGGTTTTCTGCTATTAGGAAATCTATGTAGGTGTGTGTGTGTGTGTGTGTGTGTGTGTGTGTGTGTGTGTGTGTGTGTGTTTAAAACTCTGAATCCTTTCCACACTACATTTACTTGGCTTCTTGCTGTGGAATCTCTATGCAGCACTGCAAATTGCATGAGAATTTGATTATAATTTTCTTCTAGCTCTTGCTGGCAATAAAAAATGAAGACATTTTATTTCCTGATGATATATATACCCAAAACAATCAAAGTTTTATGCATTCACAAATTCAGTCAATTAGTGTACATTAAACACTTTATATGTGCCAAATACTGTGCTCTTTCATTGAACTAAATTTGTTATGCTGATCAGTAGTGTCTCTGAGCAGGAATCGCAGTCAGATGTGAAAAGGGAATGCCTTCAAGGGCTAGAAGAATGTCAATGAGCCAGTCATGCCAAGTAAAGAAAAGGTGTAAACAACAGGGAATAGTGGAACCTATGGCAAAATGGTGTGACATTTCCCACCTAATTAAAATATAATTGAAAAACATTCAAATATGTTTTTTTAGAAATGCAAAAATTATCATTTATATCTAAGAAAATGTATTAGGCCAGGCAGACGAGTAAACAGGGGCCAGTTATAATCGCTCCCTCTATGTTTAGACCTATCCAGGTATACCTGGAAGATTGGGTTAAACCTAGAGGTAACCTTAACATACAAGCCAGTCTCATGGGAAAGACTCACATGCTCCTCCTATTCTAAGAAAGTTTTTTTTTAGTTGAAATCTCATTGTCGCCCAGGCTGGAGTGCAGTGGCACGCTCACAGCCACCCCAGCGTCGACCTGCTGGGCTACAGCAATCGTCTACCTCAGCCTTCCAAGTAGCCAGAATTACAGGCACCCACTATCACGCCTGGCTAATTTTTGATTTATTGTAGAGACAAGGTCTCTCTTTGTTGCCAGGACTGGTCTCGAACCCATGGACTCAGGCAATTCACTCACCTTGGCCTCCCAAAGTGCCAGGATTACAGACTGAGCCACCAAGCCTGGCCCCCAACAGCATTCTTGAGAGGAAAGACTCACACAGAGGAAAGAGTTTCAGGAATGAACTATTGGGGAGGCAAGACCATTAGATGATCAAGGACACAGGAACCCCTGATTACTTTCCAGTTCTTTGTGGTAAACAGAGCAAATCTCTAAAAGAAATGGAAATGGGATGGAGGCAGAGGCTCCATCTTATTGTGTTAGAATGAGAATATGTGATTATAGATAAGGTTAGTCCCAGGTCACAGTTATGATATTTGTAGCAGAACAAAATAGTGCCATGCCAACAATACAGAAGAAAGAAATGAAGTTAGTTCCTCATCAGAGTGCCATAAGACCTCAACTTCAAGGGCATAGGAGCAGTGTATCTCATTAGAAGATAAACAGTGGAGCATCATGAAGAAAACAGTGGATACCAAGGGGGTCGTAGAAATGGAACAGAATATTCTAGACATTCATCTAGGTGTACAGGAAATTCCATAGAGCACTTTGACTCACAGGAAAGGAATCTCAAGAGTCCTTGGGCTATAGGAATTTTGCTGGAGGAGGCTGAGGCACTATTAACTGGACCATTACAGCTGTATCCCAGGGCCTAGAAAAACTGAGACTGTGGAATGTCTTCTGAGGAGCGAGCAGAGAGCAGCTCACTTGGACGTCCCTGTCACAGTGTCGCATAGTGAGCAGTATCCAGTTAGTTTTAAAATAGTCAAACCTGTAACATCAAGTTGAAAACAACTAGGAAGTTTTTAAAACAGCATTTTCCATGGCCGTGACTCGAACAGCCTGAGAAATCACGTAGAAGCCAACAGCACAAAGGAGAATTTTATGGAGAGCCTCTGGGTGTCCCAGCTATAATACACATTTCATAGTTTCAATATGACATTTGTATAAATGTAAGTAGGCATGAAATCAGACATTTTTAACCATGAAATTTGTTGATTTATGATTTCCATAGGGTCCCTCCTTCAGACACGAACATCAGAATATGGCCTGCAGGCTCTTCTTCCTACCCTTGTAAAGAACCAGATAATTGTTTTGTTTTGTTTTTTTTTCAATGAGGCACAACTGGTTTAAATTTAACAGAAATCAGGAATGGGTTTTGTCAGTTGACTGAAGTTTGGCTCTTCTTTGGCATTTCTCTCTCTTCCATCAATGGGTACTTCTCTTCCTTCAAGCCTACAGGCATACCTGTTCGTTGGCTTCCCAAAGCCTCAAAGAAGATCCCCCGAAAGATAAGGCACTAACTGACAGGTCATCAAAAGCCATGTGTTTTAGGAGGAAGGAGCTCCCTTGATCATTTTAAAAGACAGAGGTTGGTATAGTTCAATGGGAAGCATTAACTTCAGACTCAGTGTCCTTCCTGTCACTCAATATTTTTACATTAAAAAAAGAAAAAAAAGAAACACAGAAAAGCAGAATAAGTCAGTTTTCAAAGATGAGAGAAACACACAGATGCTGACAAACCTCTCACCTCCCATTCTAAATAATTAGAAAAAAAAACACTACATCATGCTGAGAAATTGTACATTCCATTTGTGTGCACTGTAGATGATCCCCAAGATCCATTCAATTTTACAATCTATGATTTTTACGACTTTTCATTTTCATGATTACATTTGGGTTGTGTTCTTTAAAAGACAAAAGGAAAAATAACTTTTAAATTGTCAGCTTTTCTGTTTTCTATTTTAGAGAGCAAATGAACCCCATCAAAGATGCAAGAAAAATGGGAAGAGGAGCAGGGCACTCAAGAAGTTCCGTCTTCTCTCCAACCCAACGTTTCTACTTTGCCCTCAAGCACCACATCTGAACAGCAACTGCATTTAAACTTTCTATTCTTGCTTGTCAGTTTTCCCAACAACTTTGACTTCTCTCACTTACGGAGACCAGCATTTGGATGAATACACAAGTGAATGAGAAAATTAATTGATTTTTGAATATTTATATCAAATAAGCTTGTAAGTCTGTTCCATCTTTCATATCTGAAGATGATTCTGTGATTGTAGATTTTTTAAGAATAAAGAACCAATTCCCTCCCAGGGTCACTGACTCCATTTGAGGTAGAGAAATGTTTCACAATAATTTGAAAAAGGTGTTGGGGGTGGTCCTGCATAATAGAAAATACTCATCCAGGTGATAAAGAAAATGTCTTATGGAGGGGGGTGGGTATCAACAGTAGAAAGAACTCCAAAATAAGAGAGCCAGGGTGACATTCTAAAAAATTGGGGCAGATGTACACTCATTGTGAAATTTATTTGTAGTATTTTTTAATGAATCTAGATCAGTATGGGATGAAAGTCAAGATTAGAATTCCATGCTGGAAAGATGTACAATACCCAAATAAGGATATATATGCATCATTGTGGGACTAATATTGTAGGTGACACCCACAGAACACAGCAATGGATGATGCAGTTCTTATGGGGACACAAAATTGGCACAGAGAAAAGGCTGAGTAAGGATGCAGAGACTCTCCTCAGGCCACCCGGAAACATTAGTCTTGCAAAAGCACAACATTCGGCATGTCTTGGCTTTCTTGGCTCTTGTTTGCCTCTGCTAGACAGAGAGCTGCTCCTTGGAACCCAGAAAAGTTACGCTGCAAAGTAAATGGTATCAAAACTAAGAAGAGATATCCACGTATATAAGAAAGTTTGATAGACAGAGAGGAGAAGATTATATATATTGAGACTTGTGCTTGAAATTATTATTGTTGTTGTCATTATTATTATTATTATTATTATTATTTGAGTTGGAGTTTCACTCTGTCGCCCAGGCTGGAGTGCAGTGGCACACTCAACCGCCACGCAAGCATCGACCTCCTGGGCTCCGGTGATCCTTCCACCTCAGCCTTCCAAGTAGCCGGAACTACAGGCACTTGCTACCTTGCCTGGCTAATTTTTTGATTTATTGTAGAGACGAGGTCTCACCATGTTGCCCAGGCTGGTTTCGAACACTTGGGTTCAGGCTGGGCCTCCCATAGTGCTGGAATTGCAGGCTGAGCCACCGAGCCCAGCCTGCCTGAAATTATTTTTTAAAAGACAGATTAAAAAGTAAAATAGAGAAAGAGAGATTCTTGGGGATATGGCAGAAAATGATGGCAACTCAATTTTCAGAGCTTACACATTCAAGGCCTGTTTTATGCCAGGCATTGTACTAAATCCTTTATAAGGATTACCACAATCAACAGTCACAACAATCCTATGATGTAGCTACTATTGTTTTAGGATTCTATTAATACTAAGACACACAGATTAATTAGGCTACTTGCACATGATTGTTCAGGTGGCAAATGGCAGGGCTGGATGTGAAACCCTAACCGTCTGACTGCAGAGCCTGTATACCTAACTATTTCTGCAGGTCACTTTCCATTCTTTTTATAGGAAGCTCTAGGAAACATAATTCTTGCTGTCAGATTACAAATGAACTCAATGAAGAAGAAATGTGAACAGTACGGTGAGGTGGCAAGAATCTCAGTTCTAGTATCAGATGGGAACAAATCATTTAACAGGCTAGTTCAGTGATTTTCTGATTTGGATATTAGCAAATATATTAAGTAACAAGTTATAATAAGTTCTAAACTAAATAATAGTAGTTTGACTCAAAGGTCTTCATAAAATAAGAATAATGTATGAAAGATTTTAGTTTTCTTTCCGTGGAATTCTCTTAAATATATTTACTGAAAAATATGTAACATATCTGCTCCAACTCTCCTGCAAGTGAGTACCAGCTCAATAGAATAAGTAGCAAGTTAATTTTCTGTATTACATTGTCAATAATATGTTGATAGCAGTGCTATCAATTTCCTGGATATGTATGATACCTTTGTATAATCAACAATATTAACATTTACTTGGTTAAAGCTAAAAAAAAGCTTATGAAATTTTCAGAAGAAATCAAATGGAGAGGGTCATAAAATATATCCAATAACAAAATTAGATTTTTAAAAAATAATCTTGATCAATTAATAGAAAATGACAAAATTGAATAAAAATTTAAGACATTAAATATAATGTCTTTGCTTAGACTAAAAAAGAAACAACTCTAGGTTTCATAGAAAATGAGTTGTAGTAAAACTTTGAAAGCCATTTTGTGCAATGGTAGTCTTCCCTTCTTAATCATTTCAAAGTGGATTGTCTAGGCCTTATTTAAACACTTCCGCTTATTTTAAAAAAATATTATTTCTCAGAATAGTTCATCTTGTTGTTGAAATACCGATTGTTTGAAAGTTTTCATTATTCCTTCCTAAAATCATCTCCATGGAACAGCCAGACCATACTAAAATGTACTTTTTGAATTGGCCAAGTCAGCCTGGTTCTTGCTGTTGATGAGTCTTTCGTGGTTTTTATACTCACTTTCCAGCATCAAGTGCATGAGGACGACTTTCTGGCTGCCCAGAACAACCTCATCCTTTGACTCACTCACACAAACCATAATCCAGGCAAGCTTCCCCACTTAGTCAGTCATCTATCAGAATTGATCTATTCCAAGGGTTACTTTCTTTGGGATTTTCTTTATGGATTAAATGACAGCCTGCAAATCTGACATGCGAATCTGAACAAATAAACTACTAGATTACCTCTTGTAGCAGTTTTTTCATTATACCATAATTACAATGCAATAATGGAATATGTGAATCTTTCTTCAACCCTTGAATCACACCAAGTGCCTACTTTAAGCAAGAACAAGACCATTTCATCAGCTCCACTTCAAACTCCATGATGCAGTATACCCCATTTCTGGTCCATTATGCATTTCCATTTGGTTGACGTGACCTCTGCAAACCCAGAGCAACCTGACCTTACCAGAACAATGCTCCTGGCTCCTGTAAGAACTGGCTTCTATGTATAAACTCAATAATAGTTTTTTTTTTCTCCTGGAGATGTATTTTTTTTTAAATTCTTGAAAAAATTCCATTTAAATGCACAATGGCTAACTAGGTGAGTGAGCAAGAGATGGAACTGGAATTCTGACCCAATAATTTCAAATGGATAAAGCCTCAGCAAAACGAAATGAGAAAAAAAAAGGGATGCCCGCTATTGAATACTTGCAGCCTATCAAAGAGACTGCCATATGCACAAAAAATGAGTAAAAAAAAGTAGTCTGTTGCAGTCAGAGGGAAGTAATGCAGAAGTTGGAAAGAGGGTGGCAAACGAACTTTTCCTGAGTGATTGAGTAAGGCTTTGTTGAGAAGGAAGAAGCATTTTCCAAAGAAGATGGTGCTGAATGGAAAGAAAATGTACCAAGACATTTGAGGAATTAGCAGACCTGGCCTGACATCACTGAGCAATGGTGAAATTCAGCAAGGCAGCATTACAAGGGACATGATGAGGAATGAGAGAAGATGAAGGGTCGGTTGGTCAGGAAATTCAGATTTCATCCTATAAGGTCAATTGAGTTTCCTCCTATTGGCAAGCAGGGGAATTACATGATGAATTTACTTTTGAGAAGATATCACTAAACAGCAGGGCAGAAGGGAATTAGGGTAAGAGTGGGGAAAGGAAAGCAAGTAGGAAAATGTCATGGGGCAGCAGGCAGGCAGAGACAGAGAACTCTGTAGGACTGAGCTTCTGTCATCTCCCTTGCTTCTAAATGAGTGTATATCCTATCTACTATCCGTGGAACCAACCCAAATGGTACAAAGCTCTCGCCCCTTAGTAGGGTGTGTAGAGACATTTCCTCACTTAGGTTCTCAGTGAAAAAAAAAAACACAAAAAAATGGATATTCAACAAAATGTAGAACAATGCTTTGAACTTTTGGCCTAGGTGAAAATAAAACAAATGAAACAAACAAAGGCAGTACAATTTGAAATACTAAGCAATATTTACAGTTCTCACTCCTTGGGGCTGTAAATTCTATTTCCTTGTTTTTAGTTTCTACTTAATCTACTGAAAGAAAGATACACGAACGTACCTTTAAGCAATTTACGTTCAACATGGCAGTACTGCCTGAATCAATGCCATGTGATATGTATACACCTGAGAAATTTACTATGGACTCTTGGTGATAATGACATGTCAATGCAGTTCATTGGTTGTAATAAATGAACCACTCTGGTGGAGGGTATTGATAGAGGGAGAGGCTGTGCCTGACAGGGGCAGAGGGCATATGAGAAATCTCTGTACCGTTTACTAAGTTTTATTGTGAGTCTAAAACTGCTCTAAAAAATAAAATCTACTAAAAAGAAAAAAAAATCAAGTTGCAGGAAAGTATAAAAAATGATCCTATGTTAAAAAATGTATGTGCCAAAATATCAAACTGTACATTTTTAGCTCTGCCCATTTTGCTGTATATAATTAAACCTCAATAAAGAAAAAAAGCAATGCATGAATAAAACAATTTATTATATAGTTATTTTTCAGGAGATGCTTTTCCATTTTTAGTTCCTTTAAGAGTGTTGTGTGGCCAGGCTTGGTGGCCCAGCCTGTAATCCTGGCACTTTGGGAGGCCGAGGCGAGTGGATTGCCTGAGTCTGCAGGTTCCAGACCAGCCCGGGCAACTTGGCGAGACCTCTTCTCAACAATAAATAATTAGCTGGGCGTGATAGTGCATGCCTGTAGTTCTGGCAACTTGGAAGGCTGAGGCAGAAGGATCACCGGAGACCAGCAGGTGCGACGCTGGGGTGACTGTGAGTGTGCCAGTGCACTCCAGCCTGGGTGATGCAGTGAGACTCTAACTCAAAAAAAAAAAGAGTGTTGTGTAAGTCTATGACAAGCAACCCCATTCCTCTAAATGTTGACAGTAAGGTGCTGTTGAGAGTGAAGTGCCCCTCTTCTTCAGTTGTGAAACTCATTCTACTGCCTTAAAAAGTGATATGGTCTTAGTTTAGACAAGTTTAGCTATAAGGGGATACTAGATTTTTAAATAAGTGTCTTCTTAATTATGCCCTGACTTTCTTAATCAAGAGGAGAATCCCTGTAACAGCACATACATTTTTCCCCCTAGACAAGGGGTGCCCAATGCTGGGGCCACAGATTGATACTGGTTCAGAACCTGTTAGGTCATACAGCAGGAAGTGAGCAGCAGTGGAGCAGAGTTCCGTCTGCTGTCAGGTCAGCATCGGCATTAGATCCTCATAGGAGTGCCAGCCCTATTGTGAACTGCACATGTGAGGTATCTAGGTTGCATGCTCCTTATGAGAATCTAATGCCTAATGATTCCCCTGTCCTCTGCCCCCAGCATCCATGAAAAAATTGTCTTCTGTGAAACCAGTCCCTGATGCCAAAAAGGTTGAGGACCACTGCCCTAGACAAATAACACAGCTAACATTTTGAGTTCGTAAATCATATTTGAAAAACAATAAAGCCAACTGACTTCATAATCACATCCTTTACATAAACATTTCTCAAATTATTTCACAGAGACAGTTATAAAGCCAGGCAAGTCACTGTACCTTTGCCCTTTTTATTTTATGAGGAAAAGCGCCTTTAAAAACTAAAAAAAAGGCCGGGCTCGTGGCTCAGTCTGTCAACCCAGCACTTTGGGAGGCCGAGGCAAATGGATTGCCTGAGCCCGCGGGTTCCAGACCAGCCAGGCAACTTGGTGAGATCTCATCTCTACAATAAATCAAAAGTTAGCTGGGCGTGGTAGTGTGGGCCCGTAGTTTCAGTTACTTGCAAGGCTGAAGTGGAAGGATCGCCGAGGCCCAGCAGGTCGACGCTAGGGTGGCCGTGAGTGTGCCATGGCACTACAGCCTGTGCAACAGAGTGAGACTCCAGCTCAAAAAAAAAAAAAAAGAAAAGAAAACTAGAAAAAATTTAAAAACCCAGAGACTTTAAACTACATTCATGATAAAACAAACAACAACAGATGCTGATGAGGATGCAGAGAAAAAGAAATGCTTCTACACTGCTGGTGGAAATGCAAACCAGTGCAACCTCTTTGGAAGACAGTGTGGCGATTTCTAAAAGACCTAGAAATTGACTTTCCATATGATCCAGCAATTCCCCTATTGGTAATATACCCAGAGGAACTCAAATCATTCTATAAAAAAGACACCTGCACACGTATGTTTGTTGCAACTCGATTCACAATAGCAAAAACATGAAACCAACCATGTTGCTCACTGAAGCTGGACTGGATTTTTTAAAAATGTGGCACATATACACAATGGAATATTATGCAGCCATAAAGAAGGACAAACATATGGACTTTGCAGCAACTTGTATGGATTTAGAGTCGATCATACTCAGCGATCTATCACAGAAACAAAGAAGAGAGTACCATATGTTCTCACTCATAAGTGGACCTTGAACAATGATCACACTATAAGAAAGGGATTGGCAGTAGTGGGAAACCGTCAGGGGAGGGGGGTGGGATTGGCAGTTGAGGGAAACTGTTGGGGGGCATACCTCATTAACAAGGGTACCTGCATAATCAACGTTTGTATACCTAACCCTGAGTTGTACCCCACATCTTTATAATTAAAAAAAAAACTGCATTCCGTGAATTGAAAACTTCTCCATGCTGTTCTTTGATTACAGAGTGCCTGGGCCTCCCTGCGTAGAAACTCTATGCATATCTGGGCATGTATACACATATGCAAGCTGCACAGGCTGTGTATATGATTGCTCATACCTATATATGTTACACATTATCTCCATCTCTATATCGGTACATCTGAAGCATTTTTGTGTACAGCATATATAGCAGGCTCTCTGTAGAATGACTGGCATCCTCTGTGTGTGTGTTAACAAAAGCTCTCTGTTCCCAAACAGAAAGGCCCCTCAATCCTCTTGAGAAGGCACTTGGAGAGTGTCCAGGGCTGACACTTGACCCTCACTCCTCTGAGGTGCAGGGCAGCACGCACCATGTTACCTGGCCCCCTGACACCCTTGCCATTTACACTTCATCAGACCCAGTCTTGATAAATGAGTTTGCCTGGAGGAAAGAAAAGGGCCGCCGCCGTGTCTGTGCCTACGTCCACATCCTTCTAGACTAAATATGCCAGCAGGCGGGAGAGCTGGGCTGCCTCTACCAGACCTGTTTTTGACCCATTCAGAGCCTCTGCTCTCTGCAGTGAGCTCTGCCCATCATGATGCCCAGCAGTGTCCTGAGCACCCTGGACACCTGCTCCTTGTGAGGGCGGGTCTCACAGGCCTGGCCTGCGTCACTAGGGCATAGACTCAACAGACTCCCTTGTGATAACCTTGGCCAGCCCGGTTCTATCTGAAGAGCAGCCACCGTCTATCTAAAAAGTCAGAGATACCACTAGAGGCTGAGTGGAAAACAATTGCAGTTGCACAGAAATTATGGATTAGAAGTCTTAAAAATATATGCACACATGTGCGCATGCACGTGCACGCACACACACGCACACACACACACAACAAAAACAACAAAAAAACCCACAAAAAAACAAAAAGCTGAAACTCAAAGGGACTTTTAGCCTTGAATTCAGAGCAGTTGACTTGCTTGATCTTAAACCCGTTTCTACTGCTTTAAAATGCTGACTCTATCCATTGTCTGTTAGCAGGGATAGGGGCTTTGGGTTTTCTCATACATGGATGGTGGGAACTTAATTTGGATCACCTTATTTAAACAGCAGTTGCGCCACACTTTGCAAAAGTTGAGATGAACCTCATATTCTGATCCAGCAATTCCACTTTCAGAGATCTACCCTGTGGAATTCTTGTACATGTACCCAAGAATATCTTTTTCCACTTTGTATAAAGTAGCCAAAAAGTAGACACAATGAAATATCAATATCCACTAACAAGGGGCTTCTAAAATAGAATATGACATATTATTTAATAGTTTGTACCATGTACTGACAAAAAAAGTTGCCAAAGGACTTTATGAAGTAAACAAACAAACAAAAAACCTCACGAAACAAAAAATAATGCATTTATATAATAGGATTCCTTATATAACAAAAAAGGAAACAAAAACTGATGGTTTTTTGAAATCACACACATGGAAACCCACACACATGTACCAATTAGAAGGATGCAGCAGACCTGTTTTGAGAGGTTACCTAGGAGGAGTGAATTGGGAGATGTGAAAACAAATGTTCAACTTTTATGCACTTATTCTGTTTTGTTTGAATTTCTATAATTAATTCAAATTTATGTTCATTGACTGCTTTCACAGAAAAAGACAGAAGCATCTGCTCCTATCATGCATTTTAAGATTAGTGGGACCACAGACATGCTAAGAAGCAAGTTCAAAGCAAAGGAGATTGTGACACCACTAACATACATGTCTACATAGAAAGACAATAGTTTTGATGTGTTTGGTGAATACCATATGCTATAAATGCATTTCTTCATATCCTTCATTCTCCACCCCCCCTTTTTTTGACATTTCTGAATATATTGTAAATGCTTTGAGAGTGGGGAATTTTACTTCTCTTTGATCCCCCAAATACTGCAAATCAGGAAACAAGTCCAAGTGGAGGCCATATCTCAGATGGATCTTTAAGAATGAAAAGGAATTTGTCTTCCAGGCAGAGAAACTGGAAGGTGTATCATAGTCATATGAATGGAAACCACAATACATCCCGCTTGCACCAAGGCTGAGAGTGTTCCCAGATTGTACGCAGTCACAGCACCAAGGGACAGAGCCATAATCTGCACTGTGTCTGCTCCAAGGCCAAGCTCTTTAGGATGATCCATGCTTGAAGAGCAGTGATGTCTTTGTGTTATTGGAATGCAAAAATCTGTGAGGTCAATAAGCAAAGGAGATAATGAGAATTTGGTTAGGGGGAAAATGTAAGAGGCTTCCCTGTGACTTTAACTTTGAGGAGCTGGGTGTTTTCTTGTCACATAGGAAGGAGTACTGATGGTTTTTAGCTTGCAAGTCAAATGAGCAAATCTGATTTGTACTTCAGTCTCCCAATCTGTTTCTTCATTCATAAAACACTCTATAAGTAGGCCCTGAGTAGAGACTGAAGGAATAAACTAGGCTTCTGAGCCCAAGACACCTTGGGTGTCTTCCTTGTGTTTTTAGATATAATTTAAAATCCTTTACTTAGAACAACAGTTTTATGGGATACAGTTTCTCAGAACTTGTGGTCTTTCTTTTTCTTTCTTTCTTTCTTTCTTCTTTCTCCTTCCTTCCTTCCTTCCTTCCTTCTTTCTTTCTTTCTTTCTTTCTTTCTTTCTTTCTTTTTTTCTTTCTGTTGGAGTCTCACTCCGTGGACTAGGCTGGAGTGCAGTGGCACAATCACGCCACCCCAGTATCAACCTGCTGGGCTCCGGTGATCCTTCTGCCTCCGCCTTCCAAGTAGCAGGAACTATAGGTGTGCACTACCACGCCCGGCTAATTTTTTTATTTATTGTGGAGACGAGGTCTCACCAAGTTGTTGGGGCTGGTCTTGAGCCTGCAGGCTCAGGCAATCTACTTGCCTCGGCCTCCCAAAGTGCTGGGATTACAGGCTGAGCCACGAGTCTGGCCTGGTCAAGGATTTTCTATACTGTGACTCCATTTTACCATTCTTCAAAAATTATTGAATGAGTTAGAGACCCAAGCTTCACCTGCATGTGCATTACTGATGTACCTAAACCTGACTTGCATCTCACATCTTTATAATAAAATAAAATTTTAAAAACTATTTAAATTTAGCTTTCCTTATATCCCAACTTTCTTCTTGTCATCAATTAAATCAAGCATGCCTTCCATCCTGAGTCCTCTGAAACTCCTCTTCCCCTTAGGTGAATCGAATTGCCAAAGTATTTAATAAGCACATTTCAGCACAAAACTTCAAAATACATGTTATAAACACTGTTTACATTATTTGAACACTATTATTTTCTAGGCAGATGTCTGGGTAAGACTAATGGTATGCTAGAAAATGTTTAACAATTGAGTCTCTAGTAAAAACAAAAAGGCCGGATGTTAGTATTTGCCCATTTCTGTGGTGTAAATACTCCCACCATGGCCAATTTTAATTTGCAAGCATAGCAGCAATGAACACAGCAAAGAAAAGCCATTTCTTCTGGAGTTGGAAAGAAATGAGCTTAGTCAGTTCTCCTGAACTGCTATGAGCCAGTTCCAGATTCATTGGAAAATGCTCATCAGCATTTGGGCTAAAATCATTTATGCAAAGAAAGCCCCACTCACTTCAGCCTCATCCAAGTCTTCAGTTCCTTGGAGAATTGTGAAGCAACTACTATGTACTGAACACCAACCTAGAAAGTAAAATATGTCAGTAAAACAGATAAAGTTCTTTCCCTCATGAAACTTATATTCTAGTGGAGGGAGACAGACAAGTAAAAAACAAACACATATATATTTCACTTGTCATTTGGTGATAAATACCATGAATAAATATAAAAAATGATTAATATTAATAAGAGGGATAGAGAGTCTGGTGGGGGAAGCACAGGGGGCAAGTGTCTGCTTTTCATAGGGGTGTTAGGCAAGATCCATAAAAAAGAAGAGAATGAGAAAAATAAGAAAGTCAGACAGAAATCTTGGGCAAGAGCTTTCCAGGCCAAAGGGACAGCATGTGTAAAGGATCTGAGGCAGGATTATGCTTGGCATGCTGGACCATGGAGACCAGTGAGATTCAAGCAAAGTGACCTCCAAACCTCCTAATTTGTAAATTCATTGACACTTCCTCTACAAATGTATTCTTCCCTTTCCAACAACATAAAAAAGTTTCTACTTAAAAGAACAGTTAATGTTATTACTTTTCATTTTTCTTAGGACAAAAATTGAAAGATGTAGAGATTAAATCAAAGACCTAATTACAGATCCAAAATTATGAATGGTCTCTGTACTATATACACTGTAACAAAACTCATGCCAGGCAAGTTCCTGTCTGACCTGACTGCTTGCTGGGTCTGATAACCACAAGTCAGCTGTTTCATGTATTTGTCTTGACATCTGCAGTTCTCCAGAACAGATACGTTCCCCTGCATCCATCACTAGACTATCTTTAAATCATATGATATGGCTTTCACTAAAAAGCCACTTCTTCTGGAGTGAAATTATAATATCATTTATCTATTTTTAAAATGTGTCCAACAAGTATTTATTGGACAGAAGCTAAGTTCTGAAAAGGGTTCAAAGAACTAAGGATACAGCAGAGGACAACACACGCTTGCATGCTACACTAATGGGGGTCAATATTTAGCAGAACAAGCCAATGTGCAACAGATATTTGGACTAGCAGTTCTAGAAATCTTAGTGTATGCTAAGCATTACAGAAGATAATACATATTAAAACAGAGATATTATTGATGCATGAGAAATTAACACACGTCAGACAATGTAAAAGATACTTTGGGAGGTGGCATATGAGATGAATTGAGTTAAATCCAGAGCAGCCTGCTGAGGCTGAACTTTATGTTCCGGACTTTGGTAATAAAGAAGGGTTGCCACTAATGTCACAGGGAAGGCAGGGGCATGAATTAACCTCAGAAGAATGACAACCTCAAAATCTGAATTTAAGTGAAATTTAAGGTTGCAATCTGGACATAAGAGTGGGTGGCTAGAACTGTGTTTGCAGAGCTCACACGAGGTGGAGAAGGTGTCAGCTGCTTATATCAAAGAGCGCCAAGGATGCTGATAGACCAGCAAAACTCCCAGTCCTTATCCCCTTCTCACCTCAGAATAATAAGAGATAGCTTTCCTTCCTAGGGTGATTGGGTGCTTGGAAATCACCGGTGGTGGCCTTCCTTCTCATCACACCCACCTTTGAGAAGCAATGGATTCTTGAGGTGAAAGAGTGACCCCTCTCAAGAGGGAAATCTAGAGGAAGTAGGTCACCAAATCAGACCTGGCCCTACTTCTGGCCTCCCTGGGCAGGGCCTACACCTGGGAAGTGATTGTGGATGAGAAATTAAAAGCTTTAGCCCTGTTTGGGATTCAGACTGAGGAGAGTATTGAGATCCCTGGTTGATCATGTCACTAAAGCTTAATAGTTTCCCCCAAAAGAACTTCTGAGAAAGAGTCCTGTCCTCTCATCATGTCAAGTCCTAAATCACAAGATCTCATGCTGTTAGAATCCGCCATCCTGTGGCCCAGATCCTGCACCACTTGTGGGAGTTTCTTGCACCTGCAGTTTTGGAGATGCAACTTTCCAGGGTCCCTAAGTCACTTGTTGCTCAAGGAGAAAGACTCTGGTGCCCAGCACTGCCTGAGGTCAGAGATGTCACAGAGGAGTCAACAAGTTTACATCCAGCAGTCCCTGGTCCAGTGTGCTGGATCCCCTCTACTGAGCATAGCACTGAGAGAGCAGTCCAGCCTGGAGAGTTCCTGACCCTGGGATGAAGCACTACCATCCCCCAAATGATGTGGGCAATAGATGAGGAGTAGATGGTGGGGGGTGGGGGTGGTCAGTGTGGATTTCAGATCAGGGGAGGGGCAAAGTGAAATGAGAGTGCTTGATCATTAGTTGCATTTCCAGCTGTGCAGATGTAAGGCAACAACCTGGCTGAAAAGTAACAAAACCATGAAGTCAACTTCTTCAACTTGTTAGGAAATATGAAGAACTTTTTTTTAGCAGCTAACCTTGGGGCTAAGCAAGGTATATTTTGACTTCTTTCCATAAAACAATTGATTTTACAAGAAGAAAAGACTGATAAGAGAAAGGAAGGGAGGAAGAAAGGAAAAAAAAGAAGGAAGGTGGAAGAGAAAGTAATGAAAGAGAAGAAGGGAGACAGAGAGAGAGACAGAGAGAGAAAGGAGGGAGAGAGAGAAGAGGAAAGGGAGAGAGAGAGAGAGAGAGAGAGAGAGAGAGAGAAACAGGAAGCCTACATGCATCCAGCCTGAGACTCTTGTAATCGGAAGTGTGGGATGTAAAAAGGCTTCCTTGCCAAAAAAGAAACACTGCTGAAATGATACAGAGTGAATAAACCACAGCCCCCAATTAACAGCAGCGTGGGACACTGTCAGGCCACACACACAGAAGGCAGACTCTCTGGACAATGTTAAAGGAAGTCGAGAATTGGAAATTCTCAGAAAATAGATAGAGACAGGAATGGGGGGGGGAATTTGAGAAGGGATATTTCAAATAATCTTAACTCGTCTGAACCAGATGGAATTGTCTTACGTCTGTAACACAGCAACTTGAGACAAAGCACATGTTACACCACAACAAACATTTTCGTAGGGAATAAACCAGGGCACATGCCCCGGGAAGCAGTGTTAATGTAACCTGTGAGCTTGAGTTCAGCATGCAGGAGGCCCTCCCATCAGCCATCCTCCAAGCTGGTGGACCATTGCAGTGATGCTACCCAAAGTTTTCTGGGTGTTTCTCAGTGAGGATGACTCAGGGCAGAGGAGGTTTCGGTGATATGGGACTTTTAGTGCTAAAACCAGAAAAACCCTGGGCAAACTGGTGACTTGGTGATCCGATTTTAGACATACTGGCTTGGGGCCGTCTTTAATTTCCACACCTGTTTAGCCAAGGTTCCAGTCTAGCAGATAGTGTCTATTCCCCATGCTGGTGACATGGACTTGATCTAAGCCCCACAGAAGGATGGCTACAGACAGAGGATGAAAGATAGAATTTTATACCAAGAGCCGGATGTGATCAGTGAAGAGTCAAAGTGACACAATGAGGTTTGGAAAGAGAAAAGCACAAATTTTCTTTATTTCTATTCAGAAGGAAACATTTAGCTTTTACCAGCCTGTAGCTTTGTGAGCCTTGGGAGCCAACACCATGGGCCACATTCTCATCCTCAGACAGTCTGGGGCAGCAGGGGAAGGAGGAGGGTCTGCTTTCAGGTGGCTCTGACAGGCACTAAACATTGCCTGCGGGACCAGGTAGAAAACATTAGAGGTCCCTTGGTGAGTACATGTGAGATGCCCCCAAGACTCCTAGAATAGGAGAGAAGAAAGGATGAGGGAGCAGGTCAAGTGAACAGCAGAGGAATTGGAGTTATGATTCTGTGAGATTTTGTTATTACGGTTAATGTCACTTTGTCAGTAATTATAAACTCCCGAGGCCTAGAGAAATCTGGACTACACATGGGTCTGGTGGAGCTGAGCAGTATTGTTAGCAAGAAGAGTCTCATAATTATCTTTTTGTGGATTACTACATGTAAGAGCATGTGAGCATGATTTTACTCGAACCTCTCAGCAGCTTGATAAGATAGGTGCTATTATTATCCATCTCTGTTTTAAAATAAGACATAGAAAGGTTCGGAAACTTGCCCAAGATCACACAGGCCTTCTGGCTTCTCTCTTGTGATTACACAAGAGCCATGTTGCAATAAGGTGAAGCTGTGGGGCCCAGAGCCAGACTTCTTGAAAAGGAACCCTGGATCCACTCATTCACTTACTAGTTGTTTCTTTTGATAATTTACGGCAATACACCTAGAAGAGGGTTTGGCACATAGTAACTGATTAGAAAATGCTGGCTATTGATTAGTTGTTAACTTATCACATACATCATCAAAGCCTCACGAGGAGAAACTGAGGTTGAAACTTTGACTTCACAGGCTGAGTTCTTAAACTCCTGCTCTTATTTAGGCCCTAAATTTGATAGTTATTATCTATGCTGTCTCAACCCCCGCTGCTCTAGGACAGGGTTTTCAGCTGGACCCGTTATTCTATTAACAGTCAGTACATTTCTTTTTTGCCCTTTTCTCTAGGACTTTCGACACTCCCAGTATTAATTGGTTAAATGGTAGATTGCAGGCATATTTAGTGGTTTAGCTGGGTGGTTTTGTTGTTGTTTTGTACCTTAGGGCAGCTTTCTGGTCTTGTAGTTGTCTGTCCCTCCTCCATCCCCCTTTTTAATAGAACTGCTTGGTACAGTTCACAGTTTATTCTCTCGAGTTTTATTATATTAGAGATCTCTGGCAATATCTCTCATTGAACTCTTCCATACAGAAGTCTTGATTTTATCCTGCCAGTTCTCAACCATTTCCTAACATTTGACATATAATCTACTTAAATATAAAGAGGCTGCTTTTTTGGCATTCTGATTTATCTGTAAGAATGGAATCTTCAGTTCTTTAGCATTTGACACAACACCATATGCCTTTTCCAGAATTTCCTAGCATTCAACTGCTGTTCAGTTGCTGTCTTTCCCATGAGCTAAGTGTTAAGCTTGAAATAATAGATTTGCTAATAATTCTGCTTCTTTTATCTCATATAGAAACAGTGACATTTTGAAATAATTTTTCTGTATTTGTGGGCATATGAAACAAAAATGTTAGAATGTGATTTTTATTTTCTGGGCAAACTTGACACTAGCAATATCCAGCAGCTGGCTTGCCACTTCCTGCCCTCTCTTGAAAACAAGATGTTACCAACAGCGGCTGTTTATGAGAAAAATGGGTTTTGGCCACTAGAATTTCAAAGACCTTTCTGGAATATTTAATGTTTGTAATAAAATTTGCATTTTTTTCTCAGAGCTTGACTGATCAACTTATGGCTCATCGTTAGCTTTTAAAAATTTTGAGCTAACGTATAATATTATTTTAGGCACGTGTAATTAACCAAACTCATTTTTCATTTTCTTATTTTTGGACAAACTCTCACATTATGCAATTTCTAGACATAGCCAAGATTGAAAACATACATTTAAATTCACTTAAAAGAGTGTTACTTTTTCTTGCACACAATATTTTAATTCCAGCACTTTTTCTATAAGTTCTAATGATGTTGCCAAAAGGAACGGTCTCTTTAATGACTGACAAAGTATGCAAAGTTACAGGTTTTATTGTGGCAATCCTATATATTTGAAACTTCAATGATATTTCAAATTGACTTTATTCCAATAAAACCTTAACTGTTTAGGACAAACCAAGGACAATTGAGTCTTTTTGAGTGTCAGTATTTAAGAGGCACTTCCAGATGGACATAGGCCTTATTCAAGCACATTTCTATAGGGATGAGATCTGCAAGACTTCACTGATGCTTCCATTAGAGTATCAGAATAATAATTTTAAATCTTGGTTAGGTTTGTGTATCTCTCACCTGTTCCTGAACAAGGGGCTAGTAGCTTGGAATTTAGCTGAAAGTAACTGAAACACATCATGGAATGAAATAAATGTGATGGACACCAGAAAAACCCTGCCCACTGACCCAGAGAAGCAACATGAAACCTTATCTCTGCCAAGCGTGATATTGCCTGTATGAGTTTGGTGGTGAGCTGGACTGTTCCCCCAAAATGATATGTTAAAGTCCTAGTCTTTGATATATATAATTGTAACTTTATTTGAATAAAGGTTGATGCACATGTGATTGAGTCAAGATGAGGTCATGTTGGATTAGGGTGGGCACCAAACCCAATGACTGGTCTCCTTATAAGAAGAGGAGAGAACACACATAGGGACATAAGGGAAAAAGACCATGTGACAATGGAAGCAGAGGTTGGAGTGAAGCAACTACAAGCCAAGGATTTCCAGCAACGACCAGAAGCTATGCAGAGGCAAAGATGGATTCTTCCCTCTAGTCTTCGCTGGCAGCATGACCAGACCCGCACTTTGATTTCAGACTCCTAGAGTCAACAACGGACAGAAATTTCTGTTGCTTTAAACCATCCAGTTTATGATAGTTTTTATGACCACTTCAGAAAACTAATGCAGGTGTAAAGCCCAAATTTCCATTTTCTCTGTAATTTAGAAGAAACCTGTTAATAATGTACCCTAAACTAGTGCTACTTTTGACATGCCTTGATGTAACAGATGCACAACTTTTCTGTAACAGCACTCTACACTGCACACACACATGCTCATATACACACACACAGAAGATGAATTTATTTAAAAAATATAAACTAAGCCGGGCTTGGTGGCTCAGCCTGTTATCCCGCGCCTTGGGAGGCTGAGGTGAGTGGATTGCCTGAGCCCGCGGGTTCCAGACCTGCCTGGGCAACTTGGCAAGACCTCATCTCTACAATAAATCAAAAAATTAGCTGGGTGTGGAAGTGCGCGCCTGTAGTTCCAGCTACTCGGAAGGCTGAGGCAGAAGGATCGCCGGAGCCCAGCAGGTCGAGGCTGCGGTGGCCGGGAGCGGCCACTGCACTCCAGTATGAGCAACAGAGTGAGACTCCAACTAAAAAATAAAAATAAAA
>CAUYQG010142154.1:0-18689 GCA_963574415.1 Tarsius wallacei
ATTGGCATTAAAGC
Organism: Tarsius wallacei; assembly: GCA_963574415.1. Lineage (NCBI taxonomy): Eukaryota > Metazoa > Chordata > Mammalia > Primates > Tarsiidae > Tarsius > Tarsius wallacei. Next base: position 15 of record CAUYQG010142154.1, read on the forward strand.
TAGCTTTTGAGAAATCATGTTAGCTCTATATATCAAACACTTCAAAATATTTTTAAACATTAACTATGTAATTTCATTTCTAGCAATTTTTTTTTAAAATATAGAGAAAACGAGGAAGACAAATCCGGAATGTAAAGTAGAAAATGGGACGCGGAAGTACTGGGTTTAGGGGTTAACATTTTATTTTATTTATTTATTTGTTTGAGTTGGAGTCTCACTCTGTCGCCCAGACTGGAGTGCAGTGGCCGCTCCCGGCCACCGCAGCCTCGACCTGCTGGGCTCCGGCGATCCTTCCGCCTCAGCCTTCCAAGTAGCTGGAACTACAGGCATGCGCTACCACGCACGGCTGATTTTTGATTTATTGTAGAGATGAGGGCTCGCCAAGTTGCCCAGGCAGGTCTCGAACCCGCGGGCTCAGGCAATCCACTCATCTCAGCCTCCCAAAGCGCAGGATTACAGGCTGAGCCACTGAATCTGGCTAAAGGCAGAGAGAACCTGGAGGAGGGCAGCACTCCCCAGGTGGACAGTCTCCCATCCAAGCACTGAACAGCAGCGACCCTGCTTAGCTTCGCAGTCCCTGGCGGATCTTTAGCCTATGCTCCCTGAAGGGCCCTGGTACCACACTTTTAAACTGTGAGCACTATGTATATTTAAGAAAGATTAATAATAACAAATAAGAGAATTATTTGCCCAACTTCCAGTGAATCAGTGGGTGACAACAGTTGTCGTGGTGGTAACATCAAGGAAGAATTATTTGCAAAGTGAATATGGTCAGGACCACCTCCTGCCTCCACACAGTTCAGACATCGTCACAAATATGACTGCTTGCTGAATACTGTCATGTCGTGTTGTTTATTGTCATGATTATCATATGCTTTACAGACTTTTATTTTACAGTCATTTGTGTTCATTCATTCGCTCATTTTCCAGCCCACTTATTCCAGGTCAGGCTCACAGGTGCCCAGAGCCCATCCTGGCAGCTCAGAGTACAAGGCGGGAACCAGCCTTGAACAGGATGCTGTCCCATCACAGGGCACACTCACACACACCAGCACTCACTCACACTGAGACCATATATAGACATGCCAGCTCACCGCACCTGCACAACTTTAGGATGGGGGAGGATACTGGAGGACCCAGAGAAAACCCACACAGATAGTGGGCCTGGCCAGGAATCTATATTGCTTCTCATCAACATTATAACACAACTGCCTTGAATGAAAAGACATTCTTCAAGGACCCACTGTATTCACATTTTTCCAAGGGTTGTATCCTGCCTCCAGGGTATTAGAAACATACATGCTGCTCCCCCAGTCTTCAGACTCTCAACCTCATGGAGAGGCCTCTCACCCCTCCTGCAACCCAACTACCTGGAGAGGCTCTTGCCCCAGAACATGACAGACCTGTGGGTTGAGAGAGGACATTTGTGTCCATAGCAAGTACACCTGCCCTGGGTCTATCAGTTTCTAGTCACATTATAGTCCAGAACTCCCCAGGAGGACATTGGAGGGGTGAGCTAGACATTTCCATCCTGTTTGAGCCTCTGGTGACACTCTCACCAAAAACCAGTGATCCAGCTCTGAGGGATAGTCCAGGAAGCCAGGTGCCAGGAATCAACACAGGGTGATAGAAGATGCCTTCAGCTCAGCCTGAGACTTACATGGCAAGAAGAGAGGTTCTAGGTATCCAGAACTGCATTAACTTTGACTTTCATTAACTCTATTGTTTTGTTTGGGGTTTTTGTTTCGGTTTTTGTTTTTTTGCATTAGGGTCTCATGTCACCCAGGCTGAAGTACAGTGGCAAAATCACCATTCACTGCAGCCTTGGACTCCTGGGCTCAAGTGATCCTCCCGAATAGCAGGACAACAGGCACAAACCACTGCACCCAACTGATTTTCTGTATTCTGATGCTTTGACATCCGGGGCCTTGCTAACTCTGGAGAGACTGCCCTCCTAGGGTTTGCCAATTCTGAGAGATAGCAGACAACTCGACACAGAGCCTGCTTTTCAAATATAAGCCAACCAATCCAGAGCCCACACTTTAACCACCTCTTTTATTCAGCTCTCACACTCTAGACCACTGTCCACCCCAGAGCAGGTGCTGGACAACTTGGGATGACCCCTGTACCCCAGAACCTCCTGAAATTATTCTAATAGCCAACCCTATGCCTTACCCTATCTTATTCTTTCCTCCCCCTCACCTCCTGATCGTCCCTGGTGATTCCCCAAGTGTCATCTCCCGCCCTCCCCTGTGGAATGGCATGCCCTTTCCTCTCAGAAACAGTGAGTAATAAATGACCTTTTCAGTGGCAATAATATCCTGATCTGTCAGCCCTACTAGATGTCAAATTTTCTATTAAGACAGTATATTTTAATGCAAGGGCCCTTTATGGCTATCCTCTGAGGACAAGCAGTAGCTATCTTTAGTTAGAGCCAGTGGAAGGTTCTGCCCAAATGAACTCAGAGAGGACTGGGAACACCTTCTGTCTTAGTCCAGTCTTGAGTTTCTATAAAGGAGTACCTGAGGCTGGGTAATTTATACAGAAAAGATATTTATTTGTCTGGTAGTTCTCCGTGCTGTATGAGAAATGTGGCACCAGCATCTGCTTCTGGTGAGGCCTTCAGAAAACTTTTAAACATGGCGGAGGGCAGAGGGAGCCAGTGTGTCACATGGTGAGAAGGAGCAAGGGAGAGAGGAGGAGGTGCCAGGCTGTTTTTAACAACCAGTTCTGGAGGGAACTAATGGAGTGAGAACTCATTACTGACCCCATGACCCAAAAGCCTCCCACTAGGCCCCACCTCCAATATTGGGGATCAAATTTCAACATGAGATTTAGAGGGAACAAATATCCAAACTCTATCACCCTCCCACTGGTACAGCCTGGAAAAGGAGTTTAGTTTCCAGCAAATATCTACCGTGTAAGGTGATGTTGTGTGCACCATGAGTGAAGCCCACTGTTGAAGTGAAAAGGGAGCCCTGGCAGGGCCCACCCAGTGAGGGTGGGCATCATGAAGGAAGTAGCCCCTTGGTGTGTGGTCAGATTTCAGCACAGCAGATCTGCACAGGGAGTGGTAAGACAGCATCCCCCAGCTCCTTCAGCTGACTCACCCACAACCCACCCTTTGAGATGTACAATTGACCTGTCCTACAAAAGGGCTGTGTAAACACAGCTTCTAGACCCCTCCTACCTGCAACTGACTCTCCCCATGCCCCTTCTACCTACACTTTCAGAAGCCACTACTGCATCCAAAGAAAAACTTGAACAAAGATGGGGTGCAGGAGAATGCAGGGCTCCATAAAGGGATAACAACTTATTCTTCTAGAGGAGAGGGTTCTCACATTTTGGCAGCTGGAAGGAAGCAAGACTGGAGAGGATCAGGAGGGTCTTAGCTTCCAAACAAGGATTCTGAGCTTCACTGAACAGGCTATGAGGAACCACAGAGTAGATGAGTTGGTGTGGTCACAATGGGATGCTAGGAAGCTTGTTTTGTCCTGGAAAGGAATGCAACACACTGGAAGGAGGGCAGCAACCCAAGGTAATATCCTAGAGATGGATTCAGAGCCAGGCTCCTCCACTGAGCAACAAGAACACTTAAATTGGCTCCATGGCTCACCTGGGAAGTGAAAGATTCTGCGTCTCTCTCACCCAGTTAGGAATCAGTGAGATGTCTGATGTGAGACAGGTCTTCTCCAACTCTGAAGGGATATTGTTGAAATGCAGATTCAGCCTCTAGAGGTCTAGGGTGGGGCTCAGATTCTGTGCCTCTGAGGACTGGAATGTTTCTAATGACCTCAGGGACATCCCTGCTCCTGGTCTGCAGCCCCCACTGAACAGAGAAATTGCAAAGCCCCAGGCCCAGAACCCAGCCCAGAGAAGGAACTTCATAGCTGGTTCCTTCTGTTATTAGGATTGTTTTTATCATTAGAGGAAGAAAACAGCCTAATATTAAAAGAGAGAGACTGCAAAAAGTGAGAAAGAATAGCAGTGTTATGTATAAGGTACAAATGACAAGGGTAAAAACCATACAAAACATATAACTATGGCAGTCTTTAAGGAGCCCAGTCCTTACTGAATTCTGAACATGGAAATCAGAGCACATGTCCTGTCTTCCACAGCGACACCCTCCAGCTACCCTGCTCCACCCCACTCCACCTTAGCAAACAGCTTGGCTGGCTTTCTAAAATACATTAAATTTTAAATACATATTGAGCCATGAAGAAGCCAGAGCTCTTTTAAAACATATTGGCATTATACTTCTAAAAATCAAGTAACTAATAGCCAATTATTAGGTTTCCAAAAACATATTTTTCCCCAAATTACAGCTTAAAGACAGCAGCATGATTCTCACGGTGAGCCTCAAAGGTCTCTCCATAGCTGCCTGAAATTTTGACATTGTGGAGGAATTCTTGCTTTTTCATTATCTTCACCCTCAAGAATTTTCTTTTAAAATTCAGATGTCCAGCCGGGCTTGGCGGCTCAGCCTGTAATCCCGCGCTTTGGGAGGCCGAGGTGAGTGAATTGCCTGAGCCCACAGGTTCGAGACCTGCCTGAGCAACTTGGCGAGACCTCATCTCTACAATAAATCAAAAAAATTAGCCAGGCGTGGTAGCGCACACCTGTAGTTCCAGCTACTTGGAAGGCTGAGGCGGAAGGGTCTCCGGAGCCCAGCAGGTCAAGGTTGCGGTGCCGGGAGCAGCCACTGCACTCCAGTCTGGGCGACTGAGTGAGACTCTAACTCAAAAAAAAAAAAAAAAAAAAAAAATTCAGATGTTCCTGGGAAAAGCTAACTAAAGTTCCTGAGGGATAGACCATTCACTCATTTGTTCACTCTTTTATTTTTTATTGTGAATTGTAGTAAAACACACGATATAAAACGTATCAGCCAGGCACGGTGACTCACACCTGTAATCCTAGTGCTCTGGGATGCCAAGACAAGAGGATTACTTGAGTTCAGGAGTTCAAAGCCTGCCTGGGCAACATAGTGAGACCCCGTCTCTACAAAAATTTAAAATTATCTAAATGTCGTGATGCGCATCTATATTCCCAGCTACTTGGGTGACTGAGGTGGGAGCATCACTTGAGCCCAGGAGGTCAAAGTTCCAGTGAGCCATGACTGTGCCACTGTACAGATTGTCCCATCAGCCTGGGTAACAGAGCAAGACCCTGTCTCTAAAAAAAACAAATAATGTATCCTCTTGGCTATTTTTAAGTGTACAGTTCAGTAGTGTTAATTCTATTCACATTGCTATGTGATCGTTCTCTAGAACTTTTTTCATCTTGAAAAGCATCTCCTTATTTCTCCCTGCCACCTGCCCCTGGCAATCACCATCCTACATTCTGTGTCCATAGTTTTGACTACTCATACTTGAATACTTCATATAAGCGAAATCATACAATATTTGTCCTTCTGTGACTGGCTTATTTAGCATACTGTCTTCAAGGTTTGTCCATGTTGTAGCATGCTGCAGGATTGCCTTCTTTTTAAAGGCTGAATAATATTATATTGTGTATACACATGACATCTTGTCGATCCATTCATCTGTCAGTGAACACTAAGGCTGCTACCACCTCTTGGTTATTGTGAAGAATGCTGCAGTGACTGTGTATGTGCAAATATCCCTTTGAGATCCTGACTTCAGTTCCTTTGGATATGTATCCAGAGGGGGGATTGATGGCTGGTATCATATGGTAGTTCTATTTTTAATTTTTTGAGGAACCTCCATACTCTTTTTTTATAACAACTGCACCGTGTCACATTTCCACCAGCAATGCCAAGAGTTCCAATTTCTCCATGCCCTCATCAACACTTTTTATTTTCTGGGGTTTTTTTCCCCACATTTGTTCATTCATTTACCTAACACTTTTTGAAAGTCTGCTGGGGATGGAGTCCGGTGCTTAGGGACAAGGACCCATCATCAACAAGATGGACTTGATGGTCACCTTCTTTTTTGTGGAGCTCACAGCCAGGTAAGGAAGGACAGCTCATCCCAGGCTGCTGCAGAGAATTGGGCCCATCAGGGAGGTGTGGAGAGGGAGGAAGAACTCCCATTCTTGGCCATGTTCTCTCCAGCTACAACTCTGTGCTGAGTAAGGGCTGCTATATTCCCAGGGCAGGTGGCAGTTTGAGCACTGTAAGACTTTCCTGGCCGTGGCTTTCATCACAGTGCCCTACAGGCAATCACGTGACTTCTATGCTGAGCGCTCCCTTCCCCCACCCCTCCAAATCAACATAATATGAAATATGGCGTCCAGACCTCCATCCTAGCACTCTTGGTCAGCATGGCCCATGGGCAGCCGTCACATGGCAATACACTGAAACCCCTAAGCTGCCAAGAGTCCTTCACCCTGCCCCCAATTTCTCAGAAACATGATGCCACCCCTGCAAGAGAATGAGTAGCAAATACATTGGTACTAGAAATGAGTTCTGAGTCACCTGGGTTCTAGTGGCTGTCAAGATGGGCTAAATACTCTTCCCAAATTATGGCTATGACTGGAACAAATATGGTTTGTGTAGTTGTTTGGGCCTATCTTAATGATTAGATGAGATAGAATTCATCCATAGTTCATGGAATTTACTGCTAGCAATGTCCTTTGTTAAAGCAAAAAAAGGGCCGGGTATGGTGGCTCATGCCTGAAATCCCAGCACTTTGGGAGGCTGAGGTGGGAGGATCACTTGAGCCCAGGAGTTCAAGACCAGCCTGTGCAGCATAGCAAGACCTCATCTCTACAAAAAATGTAAAAATTAGCCAGCTGTGGTGACACATGCCTGTAGTCCGAGCTACTCAAGAGGCTGAGGTGGAAGGATCACCTGAGCCGAGGAGGTTGAGACTGCAGTGAACCATGATGGTGCAACTGCACACCAGCCTGGACAACAGAGTGAGACCCTGACCCAATCAATCAATCAATAAAGACTTGCATAATTCCACATACGAAAGACAGAGAAAGAATTGGTAGGAGGAGGAAGGGGAGGAGAACAAGACTAAGAGAAGGAGGAGAAGGAAAGAGAGAAGTAAGGATGGTAAAAAGGAGGGAGGAAGGTAAATTAGAAAAAGTATTCTACTTTGAGAATTATCCAGGCTTACTTCTTTTCCAGTCAGCAATATCCACTCTAAGATTTTTTTATTAAAGTGTCTAACAATGTTTTCTTATACAGTTCACATTGAACATCATTATTTTTCTCATTGACTGTATTATATAAATGCAATTCTATAAGGCCTAAATTGTTTTCTTTCATTTCAAGTTTAGTTTTAAATGATGCATTCACATGGCTCAAAATTCAGCAGGTAACAAGAGTAAAGGATGCTTTTACTTGCTGTTTCAGCTTCTTAAAAATGTCAGCAGAGGAATGTTTTTTCTCCAGCTTTTACTGAATAACTTTGATTATTACTTGTCATCTGACCAGTCAGGATTCAAAAATACCCAAGTAAAGTGCTCCATCAACAATGGTCCTGGAGGGGTTGATCTCTGTCCACACTGACCAGCCAGCCCCAGGACAGGTTGAAATGTTCACAGCTGGACCACCAGACACAATCCACAGTTCACGTGCAAATGGTGCAAAGACCCGGCACTGCGTGGTGTATTATGTTTGAAATTCTGAAGCCAGCATTAAGCCTGTCTTTTTAGTGCATTTGTGTTAGTTTAATTTTAATTTACTTGATAATCATGGATTCAGCATGGTTTGAGGAAAATCAAAGCCATTGACTGCTTAGGTCTAAGGAGCATTTGCTAATCCCAGTAACTGTATATAATTGTCAAATTGCCAATCTCTTAAGACACTCGTTGATGGGGCAGGCTGTTGAACTTTTGCAAAGAACACTTAACCCCCTACAGCAATAGTGTAAAATATAGGCTTGGAGAATGAGCTGGTACATTCAGTGCCCCCGCCTCCTGTCCACGTGGGGCATCTAAGAAGCTCGATCACTACAATTTGGGATGCTATTAGCTTGCCGAGTGCTTTTCATCTCTTAAGGGCTGCCCAAGGATCAAGTGGTAGGCCAGGAACATTGCATCTTTTATTCCATTATGTCTAGGATAAATTAATCCTTAGTCAAATTTTCTAGGTGCCGCTGGGATATTCAGAAGCCCCAAAGTTGCAATTATGGTCAATACTGCATCTTATTTCTGGGATTTAAGTATAGTTTGTGAGATTCAAACTCTGAGATTTGTCTTGAAATGTTAACATCTTTCTATGTTAAAACAAAAGTTAATTTTACTATATTGTGTTATCTAGAGCCCTGCAGAAGATTGCAGTACTGAAATTCATTTGCTAGAGTCCTGCAGGTGGCGCCATCAGCAAGCGGTCTTACCCTCGCCCACCAACCTGCTCTCCCCAGAATTAAAAGAGGAAGATTTTAGCTCACATGATAAAGGGGAGGAGAGCATAGGAAAACTATAGATCCAACTAAGTATCATATAGAATTATGCTGCCATAACTAAAAATTCAGTAATTAAAATATTGATTATGGAATTGCTTGCTTCCGTTGTATTAAATATGTGCACTTTATAGGCAATCTGTTTATAAATAAATGTAATTTTCAGTTGACTTTTTTATGATGCTGTAATGACAGCCCAGTCCTCACTTGTGTGTTAAAAGTGTTCCTTAACAAAATTATACACTTACCACTGCAGTGTAGCTAGCCGGGTTTTCAGCCTTCATCTAATCTTCCAGAATGGTATTTCTGCAGTCCTAACACTCTTTGCTTAATCACTCCAATAAAAAGAGTAGATTTCTTTGTAATGCAATTTGTAAGCAATAAACATGATTGAGAATGCAGTATTTGCTGTCGACTATGTTTAATGCAGGGCTTTAATTTGGTGTGTAATTATTCATTTACTAGACATTTTTTCCATTCACGTTTCTTTTCCCTCCTCTAAAGGAAGTTGGTGAGTTTGGAGAACACTGGAGACACAGGGCTTCCGTGTGTTTGATGTAAGCCGGAGTTTGATACAGATGTTATGGCAAGAGAACATTTTTTTTATCTGCTAAAGACAGGAGGTCACATTAACTCGTAATACAGACACATAAAAATGTGATTATGGGTTCTAAACAGAACGCAGTAGGCTCCTAGTTAACACAATGAGATTTCTAGGAAGTGATGCATAAATTCTTCAAAAATGACACATTTCTCACGTTCCATTCCAATTAAATTACTGAGGCAGCTAACAGCGATGAGCACAGAGTACGGGATAAAATGAGGGTTTTCTTCTTGTAACTGTATCTCTGTGAAAGTATATTTTTATGAGGAGCAGTTAATATTAAGCTATTATTTTTCAACTGTGCTGGAAGGGATGTCTTGCGCCTTCCTTGTGGAGCTCTCCCCGAAAGAGCCTCCTCCTTTGTTTCTTGGGTTTGCTAATAGGAAGAATCGCTCCCCTGGGTACAGCCCTCAGCGGGGTCTGCAGACTGAAAGGGATCAACCCAGAAAGGGGTCCCAGGCGCCATCCCCCCAGGGCCGGGCTCAGAGGCCTGCCGCAGGGGGATCCAAGAGCTGGAAGAGCCACGTGCTCCCCACGCGGCGCCCGGCTCGGGGCTGACACCCACTCGCGATATGCGAACTCGCGGGACCCAGCTGGGGCAAAAGGCGTGAAGCTGACAGCCACTCGCGATCTGTGAACAGCTGGGGAGGGGTGTGTGGAGTTGGATTCTACTCGCAGTTCGCGAACACGTGGGGCGCGGCTGAGCGGGAGGTGCGGGGCTGACGCCCACTCGCAACTCGCGAACACGCGGGGCCCGGCTGGGGCAGGGGCGTAGGGCTAACATCCACTCGCGATCTGCGAACACGCCTAGCCTGCTGGGGACGGGGCGGGTGTGTGGGGCTGGGTCCCACTCATAATTCACGAACACGCGGGGCCCAACTGGGGACGGGGGAGCTGTGGGTTGGCACCCACACGCGATTCGCGAACACGCGGGACCCGGCCGGCCAGGAGGCGTGAGGCTGCCGCCCACTCGCGATTCGCGAACACGCGGGGCCTGGTTGGGCGGCAGCTGGGGACTCGCGCCCACTCGCGACCCGCGGCCTCGTGGGGTCTGGAGTCCTCGGCCGCCTCAGACCTCAGGGTCCTGAGTGTCCTGCGGCTGCGCAGAGGATTCTCTCCCCAAGCGCCGGGGTCACGGGTGGGGAGTTGTCCGACAGTCTGCGGAGCCCCCCGCGGCGCAAGCCTGGGGGGCGCGGGGTCCAAGCCCACCCTCCCCGAGCCCCGCTCTCGGGCACGGGAGGTTCGGGGCTGTTCCCCGGAAGGAGGCTGGCGGAGCGCGGGGCCGCCGGGGCGGGCGGGGGCGTCGGAAGACAAAAGGATGTGAGGCTTTAAATTCAAAAAGATGTTGTGAACGCCTCGCGCTGGGGTTTGAAAGGCGCTCGGAGGACGGCGGCAGAGCGATCCCAATCAGAAATGCGATTTGAAGTCCTAATGAACTTGATTGCGTGAACATTTATAATCCCCCATGGCCCTAAATGAAATCAGATATAATCAGAAGATACAGGGAAGGGAGTGTTTACAGCCGACGCCGGGCGGCCGCGGGACGGGGAGATGCGGCCCCGGTATTGATGTCGAAAATGATGGATAACGCGGGAATGGCAAATATACTATTTGTCTAATGGCTCGGCAATTAAATTCCCCTGTAAATGACCCATGCCTCATTTCATCCTAATCTATGGAATTTTGATTGAATTCGTCAGCTCTAATTGAAAAATACTGCACTTTAATGTCTGCATTGCAGTTTCAGGACGAGAGTGGTTTTAATGAGACAGTGCCCCCCTGACCTGGGAATATTTGAGACTTTTATTCGGAATTTAAAGCCAGAATATTGCTCAACTGAGCCCTGAGATTTCCTCTCGTGTATCCGCGTCCATCCATCTCCAGACGCGATTTAACAAACGCACTCGAGGATAAATGCGCCCCCGACCCTCGCGCCCATGTGGCACCCAAGCGGCGTCCGGCGGGCCCCGGGATAGAGCGGGGTTCGGAGAGAGGCGCTCGGAAGAGGGACCTGCCCCCACGACGGAGCCCAGGTGTCCTGCCCTCCTCCCCCCTTCAGTTCCACGGCACTATCTCAGACCCCGGCCTCCACCTCCCCGAGGCCAAATCTAGGCACCCTCCCTGGAGGTGGAGGCCCGGCTGTCTGCGACCCACGCACCCAGAGAAGAGGCCAGCGTACCCCGAGATGGGGCTGGCCCGGACTCACTTTATATGTAAATGGCAAGGCGAAGCCATCTCTGAGAAATTAGCTACTTGCTGAAGCATATTTACTAGATTGAAATAAGTTAAAGAGAAACATTTTAAGTCGCGCAAACGAGATAATTGGGCCGCATTACAGCTGGAGATGTTTGCTCCTTTAAAAAAAAAAAAAGTGCCAGGGAGGAAGGAAGTGTGAAAGCCCGAGTGGAAACCAACCCCGGGCCGGTCAGAGACTGGAAATCCGGGATGACTCCTCGCGGGGATTTTGGCGGGGAGCAGCTCCCCAAAGACCTTAAGGATTGAGCATCCCTCGGGCCCCAGCGGGAGTGGCCCAGTCAGTTCCCTCGCTCCAAGGGGTCGATCCCTTCCACGGCCCGCAGGGGGCGCCGTCAAGCCTCAGTCCTGCCGCCAGAGCTGAGCTCGCTGCAGGGGGAGGGGGCGGATCAGCCCTAGTCCTTGGCCCGCAGCTCGAGTCCCACCCCCACCCCACCCCAGCTTCGCCCACTCCCCCATCCTCCTGCAGTGTTTAAAACTTGGCTTGTTGGTGGGGGGTGGGAGGGGGCCTGGGAGGGTGTGAGGGGAAGCAGGAGGCCAAAGTGCACGGGTTGCCTACCCCCTGCCCACAAGAGGAATGTATCTGAAGTAGAACACACCGAGTTTACAGGTCTTTTATTTAAAACACAACACTCTAAAATGACATAGAAGCTGCCCCCCTGGGAAGGCAGTATCTGGCGCCTGGGATGCTGGGTTTGGTGACGAGCGCAGACAGCAGAGGACTCTCCCGGGCCGCGGCCGGTCTCTGCGCCGCGATCTCCGTCGGTGCATGGGGCTGCGCGGCGCCCACCCAGGGGCGGCGCTGGGGACCTCTCTTCCCCGGAGAGGCGTCGTGTGTTGCTAAACACCACACTGCATCCTGTTCCGTTTGGTTGGTCTGCGGTTTGTTTTTAAATGCCCGAGGGTCCAGTGCTCGGAGGCTGCCCTCGAATTGAGGTTCTCACTCCCAGCGCACGGACTTTCACCCCTGGCTGTCGGGTGGCCGCCGAGGGCTCTGCAACGCGTGCTCGCAGCGTGGCACTCTCCTGAAATCCTCTGGGCCAGGCGTGTTACACGATCTAGTTCAGTCCCACGACAACCCGGAGACATAGCGCTATATTAATTATCCCTGGGCCGCGGGTAGGAGAGAGAGAGGTGGGATTCCTGCCCATTACGCAGATGGAACAGCAGAGGCCGAGGTGTCCTCAGACCCGGATGTCGGAAGGTTTCCCACTTGTCCACTTCCAGGACCTGCCCAAGGTGGGTCAGAGCCGGGAGAAACTTACATGGATTCTAAAGGAAACCGAGGTAGGTTTTCTATTATCACATCCAAAATTGGATCGTATTCCTGACACATTGTAAGATCATGGAAGTCTGGGGGGGTTTCCCCCATCGTTTGTGACAAAGGCTTCTCTTGTGACCTGGGCTTTTAAAATGTAAAGAAATTGGGAATCTTTCTCTTGTCCAGCTATAGGCATGAAAAAGACATCTCAGCCCTTCTGGTCCCCGGAGAAGGGGATTTGGCATCCGTCTACAGAGCCTGGAACCAAAGAACCCAAACAGGCGCAAACGCAGATGCCATTACTCACGTGATTCCTGGGGGGCGCTCTGGATTCCTGAGCTTTCTGCACACCCTAGATACATTTCAGGCTCTTAATACCTCAGAAATTGTGAAGCCTCAAAACTGTTTCCTGCCATTCCTTCAAGTCACTAAAATCTATAATATCCATCATGTTTACCGATACAAAATAACCTTGTTAGATAATTTTAAGATCCTCAATGTAAAATTTGACTCTGCAATATATTATTCAGTTCATTACATTGGAAAGTATAAATTTCCAAATAACTTACAATATACAGAATGAACTGAATTTGGAGCATTTTTGGTTTGAATAAAGTTAAACTTTATTAGGTCACATCTCTTAAGTTTTCTGGAATTTTCTTGTTTTGTCTGCAGTTTAACTGGGACTGCAAGAAACTTGCAGAATGGAGTGGGGGTGGTTATAATAGCAAAGAGACTAGAAATACCACAGTAACAATTGGGTTTCAAAACACTCATCTTCTGGCCAGATTCTGTGGTTCACGCCTGTAATTCCAGCACTCTGGGAGGCCAAGGCAGGAAGATCATTTAGCCCAGGAGTTCAAGATCGTCCTGGGCAATATAATGACATCTTGTCTCTCCAAAAAAAAAAAAAAAATCAAAAGAAAAAATTAGCCAAGCATGGTAGCACACACCTGTAGTTCTAGCTACTTGGGAGGCTGAGGCAGAATAATTGTCTGAGCCCAAGAGATTGAGGCTGCAGTAAACCATGATTGTGCCACTGCACTCCAGTCTGGCAACAGAGTGAGACCCCCCCCAACTCAAAAATAAAAATAACAAATAAATAAAACACTCATCTTCTAAAAAATGAGGGGAGGAAAATGAAGTGGGATAAGTAGGGGAGGGGGAGAGTCCCTAAACTTTGTATACATCTAATTCATTCACATGATATCCAATACCCTCATTTTCTGAACCATCATGATCAATTTCTGCTCTTTCTAAAGCTTCATGTTCCTTATTGGCTCAGACTTCAGGGAGCAGGATTCTCTGGATGGAGACAAGCCAGATTGCTTCTGACTTTGGTTCATTTCCCAGCAGAGACTGTTTTCTTCTCATACACCCAGAAGGAGAGCGGGGAGCCAGACAGCCTGGAAAAGGCCCATCCACAAAGCGCTGCTATGGCGCCTGACACTGCCAGCAATGGCCGCTGTGCTGTGACCTGGTCAGAACAGGCATCCAATACCCATGGGAGCCCCTGGAATCAGGCCCCCAGCCCTTCTTCTGGCATCAATGGCCATGTTCCCTGCAGGTAGCAATTGCCTGGGTGTGGTCCACCTCAGTATGTTGGTGTAAAAGAATGGCAGGGAAATGACCGTCCTCCTGAACTATGTCCAACATTTGTATCAGTCCATTTTGCATTGCTATAAAGGAACACTTGAGACTGGACAATTTATAAAGAGGTTTACTTGGCTCATGATTCTGCATGACACCAGCAACTTCTCAGTTACTTCTCAGGCCTCAGGAGGCTTTTACCCATGGTGGAAGTCAAGGCAAGCAGGCATGTCACATAGAAAGAGAGCAAGAGAGAGGTGCCAAGCTCTTATAAACAACCGTTTTCATTTTAAATCATAGAGGGAGAACTCATTCATTACCTTAGAAAGGGCACCAAGCCATTCGTGCAGGAGTCACCCCCATTTTCTAAACACCTCCCACTAGGCCCCACCTCCAACACTGGGGATCACATTTCAGCATGAGATTTGAAGGGGACAAATATCCAAACCATATTACTCCTGAAAGGGTGTTTTAAAGTCACTGTGAAGAATAAATACTAGACAGTAAAGTCTCGACACATTTTCTTTAATTCAGTTCATCATTTGGAGAGAAAAAAAAAACCTTCAATAGAGAGACAGACAATATGTCCCATGCAAAATATTTTCATTTCCTATAAAATCCACAAGTTTCCCCTAGAAATGTGTGAAAGACAGCATTCTGAAATTTTCTGGATTTTTTCCACTGTGACTCAAAGAATAACTCTCTCCTCATTCCCTCAGATTTGATTTAATTAACATACACTCTAGCAGGTTGGTCACTAGCTGAAAATACTTTGGGGTTTCAGGGTTTATTCTCTGACCTTACTCTTGGTTCCTTCTTTTTCCAAAGTTTGGGAAGCTGTAATTGTTTGCAGCAAAGTCATGCAAATTGACTTCTCTGTATTCTTTTTTTTCAAATGACAAGTGGAAGGAACTGAAGGTTCTCCTTTCAAAGGCCAAGGAGGTCACCATTTCCAATTCCTTCTGCAGTCACCAGCGTGAATGGGCTACGTGTTTAAGGAATCCAGAGCACTGGGAACAACTACAGATCCAAAAACAAGGCGGCTCTCCTTTCTATCCACCCATGCCCACCTTCTCAGGTAGAGGCAATGAATGACCAGGACTGTAAATGTGTGTGACTTAACTGTGGAGCCATTTTAGATGGCCCTGGCCTGCCTTACATTTCTCAAGCTTCCCTAAAGGGAACTGGCACGGCCTCTTAGGAGACCATAACCTATACACCCCAACCTTGGAGCCCAGATAGGTGAGAGTTCCAAGAGCCTGAAGGGGGTACGGGGAATTGACCTGTCCTTCTCATTGGTTCTGGTTCTTGGTGGCTTTCAATCCCCTCAAATGAGAGAGCCAAGATCTACCCTGGGCTTTTCCTCCGATGTGAAAATGTGTCTACGTCTACCCCAGATGGCTTCAGAGCCAGCCCTCTCCCCTTCCCTGGTTCATAAGTAAGTCGGTTGTTCTATGTAAGTGAAGCATTTCTGATTACTTTTTTAAAGATGGCAGGTATTTGTGGCCGCCATTTTCCTGTTAATAGAATGGACACTCCCGTTCCATCAGTCCACACTCCTCCTGCTCTCTCCTGGGAAAAACCTGGCACTTCAGGCTATCTCCCTGAACAGCTTTCTCTGATAGTCACAGGAATCCTTTGGGGCATCCTCAATGGGACTAGGTTGATCGGTTATGGACATACCTACCCTTGGGTTTTCTGGGTGAGCTTATTTCTGAGCAACCTTTTCACAATTACCTTTCCCTGGGAATTCTGCTTGGGGGCATTTGTGAGGAGTGACAGAGACCATTCCAATTCTCCCTCCCCATTTAGCCAACATCTTTCCTCTCTATTCATGCCCAATGTTCTGACCCTGTCTTGTGACAACCTTTCAGGATCCCCTTATCTTACAGGAGAGGGCAATAACCAGAAAAAATGCGGGCCATGCTTTGCGAGTATTTCTCAAGGAAGGAGAATCGGAGTTCTGGCGCACAGCAATCACTGCTTCTCATTTGGTCCCTGAAGAAGTTAAAGTCCATGGTGCTCTTGTGTGGGTAGCTGTTGATCCAGCACCCTATTGCACGCTCCAGCAAGGTTTCTAAGGGGTTAAATGGATACACTCCAGACAAACCGCCTCTTCTTTAAAAGACAAGGCCTCCGCAGGAGTCGGAACTGTGGGGAGGGGGGCGGTGGACGGCAGCTGGGACCCTGGTTTGGGGTGTCCAGGTGTCCTGCAAGGTTCTAGCTGCTGAAGAGACGCACCGGGTCCTTGGCCTGCGCCTCCCCAGACACACAGTGTCCTGTCGAGAATTGAAAGCTCACTGGGCCCACAGCTGAGCCCCCGCCTTCCGCCCCTGGCCCGCTGCTTCCTCCTCCAGCGGCGTGGGTCCCCTGCCCATCACGACGTGCCCACCGCTTTCCAGGATAAGGCAGGCGGGACAGAACGCCTGCTCCCCAGGAGGGCTGCCGTGCAGCGGTCCCTAAGGCCCCCAGCCCAGGCCAGCGCACCCCCTCGCCCCTCCGTGCCCTCTCCGCGCCTCCCAGGCCCGGGTTCGCGCCGCCCCGAGATTAGCATCCCTGTGAAGTCCCGCAAACAATGCCTGCTATGCGGGAGATGAAAGCCGGGCGCCGGGTGGTGGGGCGCGTTTGAAGTCCCCAAAGGTGGGGCCTCGGGAACCTCAGGGAGCAGATGGGAGGAGATGAAGCCAGGTGAGAAGCACCCAGCGGCCTGCGCCCCCCTCCTCAACTCCCCAGGGGCTAGAGCGCGCCGACGGGCGCGGGCCCCCATCCCCGACCCGAGCCAGACCCGCGCAGGATGCAAGTGACCCCCCCCCCCACGGCACCCCCGGCCACTGCCCCCCAAGCTGCAGCTCGTGCTCCCCCTTCCCGGGCGAGGAGCCGCGGGGCAATCCGTGGTGCGCCTCTGTCCCTACGGAGGATGACCTTCGCCCTATTGGGTGCTCCGGGAAGACGCGCGGTGAGGGGGGCGCTGGCCTTGGGGAGAAGGCGCTGGGTGATCCGTTACCCCCAGTGGTCTCGAACTCCCCAGCCTCAACCCTTAGGACTGCCCCGAAAAAAAGAACCAGAGTTCCCGCTGCTCCCGAGGACATCTGGACACCCTCCTGGAGAGCTCCGCTTGGGTGTCGGGGAAACCCCGGCCTCCAAGCGCCGGCAGCCTGGGGGCTCCCGGATCGTGCCGGATTCCATCCCCACCCTCCGGTCCCCAGAGCCCCCCAAGGCTGGCCTCGCCGGCCACGCGGAGGTGGCTCCGCCTGTTCCTGAGTGGAGAGAGGACGACGCAGGTGTGAAGGGTCGCGTTTCCAGGCCTTCGGACTGCAGAGAACATTTTCCAAATCCCGAAAGGAAATGCCAAAAAAAAAAAAAAAAAAAAGGTCCCTCCCCTTCTTCACATTTCTGGTTTGCGGTTGTTTTGTTTCTGCTACTTTGAGCGTGGGGAACAAAAAGCAAACTTTCTACATAAGAATGTCGCGGCACACACAGCCCGGCAGAGTGTTTCTTCTTCAGGGCACTTTAGAAAAACCCCCTGTCCTGCTTTCTGCTTGGTCAAGGAGCAGAATAATGAAACCAAAGACTTTTATTTTATAAACCACTTGATCTTTGCTTGGGAAACTCTATTAATTGAATGGGTTTGCCTTTTTTGCCAGTCCCCTTTATCATTATTTATGGGCTTTAAATTGTTTAAAGTTCCCTTGACGTTCAATTTACAAGTTTGGGGACTTTTTTTGTTCTGCCTTTTGTCCTGGAGAAAGACATCGTGTTGGAAGTGCTTTGAAAAGCCAAACATGAGAGGTTGGCAATGAAAGGAAAGCGGGCGAGATCCCTTTTAATTCCGTCCCGTTGGTGAATGGCTCTTTTACATAATTGCAGGAGCTATTTCAAAGCCAGCCAAGGGCTGACTTCACTTAGAACCACATGGAGTCTATTTTGGGCTTTCAGATTTAAAAAAAAAAAAAAAAGCTGAATAAAATAGTTTAAAAAGATGAGGCTTCAATGCTTTCTGCTACTTGCAAATTGGTGTGTCTGATGGGGGATTTTACACAAGCACCCCTTTGTAAGTGCATCTTGGGCTCGGAGTGACTGTTCTGGGTTAGCTGGGTGTGAATCCCAATTGCCCTTCCATAAATAAAACCCATCCCAAGTTATTTCCCAACTATTGCCAGGAGCAAGAGCTGTAGCAATGACCGAATGGTCAGGCCCCTCAAAATTCCCTGTAAATAAAAACAACCCGGTTGCCCGAGAAACCAGCCTGTCGCCTGGGACAGAGCGGCTGGAGGGAGTGCCAGGCCCGCGAGGCTCGCAGGTTCCTCCGCGACCATCGAGGCCCGGGGGTCCCACAATGCCCCCTCTCCACGACCACCCGCGACCTCGACCCTGGCAGCGACCTCGAAGTGCGCAGTGCGAGGCTTCCACCTCGGAGCTGGGCTTGGCCGGCCATCGCAAGTTTGCTCCATAAATATTCATCTACGTGTGCATTTCATATTTTACACTCAGCCTTCACATATCTGCATGCAAACGCTGACTGGGACAGCCCCGAAGCCAGACGCTGACTTCATTACCATCACTTTCCCCGAATGCCGGAGGTTTTAAGTGGC
>CAUYQG010142157.1:0-18605 GCA_963574415.1 Tarsius wallacei
AGAGGGTGCGTTACTTTTTATTTTTCACTCCTTCTTACTTTGTACAATTTGTACTACATGATCTATTTTAAAAACAAGCACATTGTTCTCTTCCTTTGGCTTTGCCTAGGCTGACGGCGCATTTCAGTTTCTTTATCTTTACTATTTTCAGAGAAGGGGGTCTTGCTGTGTTGCCCAGGCTAGTCTTGAAACCCTGGGCTCAAGTGATCCTCCCACCTCAGCCTCCTAAGCAGCTGGGGCTACAGACATGCACAACTGTCCCCGGCCCAGGTTCTTTATTGCCTCCTTTCCTTCTCTCCCTGTAGGTGTGCGGGCTCCTCAGGGTTTGGGCCCCATTGTCTCACACTCACTCAGAGACGCCTGACGGACTAGTGAATCCCTGAGGATGGCTCCCAAGGCCTCCAGTCTGACTTCTTGAGTTCAGAATTCCTGCTCTGGAATCTTCACTGCCCCTCAAACTGACCCCTCCTATCCCTTTGAGAAACTCCTGCATGCCTTTTAAAAATAAGTGATTTTTCAGTTCATTTTCCTCCAGATTACACACGGTTTATTGTGGTATAAGTTTTGCACAATAAAACCTGCCCTTTAAAAACATGCCCTTAGATGAATTCTGATAAAACAGAACAGTTGTATAGCACCGCTGCAATCAGGATATCAAACCTCCATCTCCCACCAAAGTTCTTTCGTGCAACTTGTGATCGGTCCTCTCCCCTCATTCCCACGCACCAGAAACCACTGCTTTCTGTCCAGAGAGACTGACTTTTTCCAAAAAGTCACATAAGTGGAATCCTGCAGTAGGTAGCCTATTGTGTCGCTTGTGGGATTCATGCTTCTGTGAGTATTACTATTTCATTCCTTTTTGTACCTGAGCAGTATTCATTTGCATGGATGGATCACAGTTGGCTTGATGCATCAGCTGAGGGAGGGTACAGGACGGTTTCCAGTTTCATAAATGCAGACCTTTGTGCTGGCACATATTTTCATAATCCTTGCACATACCTAGGACTGAGATTCCTGGATTTATGATGAGCGTATGTTCAGCTTTAGAAGAAACTGTCCCACTGTTCTCCATAGTCACTACATAGCATTTTGTATCCCCACCAGTAACAGCATGTGAGATTCTCAGTTGTCCTGCATGCTTGTCAGCACTTAGTAATATCAGGTGTTTTTGTTTCAGACATCCTAGTGTGTGGTGGTATCTTGTTGAGGTTTTAATTAGCATTTCTGAATGACTAATGATGTTGAGCATCTGTCGTACTGACTTGCCATTGTCTTTGATGAGACATTTATTCAAATCTTTTGTTGATTTTTAATTGGATTGTGTGACATTATTATTGAATAGTGAGACTATTGTATATGTTCTGAGACACACGTCCTCTATCATAAATGTGCTTTGCAAATATTTTCTCCCAGTCTGTGGCTTGTCTTTTCATTTTCTTTGCAATGCCATTTTGAATACAATTATTTTTAAATTAAGACTAGTCAATGAAGAAAAGCTAAAAAAAAATTTTAAAAGTCAATTCTTGCTTAATGGTTTGTGTCTCTTATATTTTGTTCAAGGAATCTTCCCCTAAATCTTTGCTTACAAGAAGTTTTATAGCCTTAGTGCCTACTTTTATGTCTATGATCCACTGAAAGTTAATTATTGTTTATGGTACAAGGTAAAGGTCAAGGTTCTTTTTATTCTCCATTTAGATATCCAATTTTCCCAGCACCATATGTTGAAAAGCCTATCTTTTCCTATTAAATTTCCTTAGCACCTTTGTCGAAGATCAATTGACCACACCATTCTGCATCTATTTCTAGACTCTACATTCTGTTTGACTGAACTATATATACATATTAGTTACCCACACACTTAGGCCAATGTGCCAGTGGCAGCCAGTGTGGGTTATACATGCTTTTTTCCCCCTCCAAATTGAATTTTATTTCAACTTATACAATCCCATGCTAATTGTTAAAAATAAAGTAATACAGAAATATTTAAGGCTGACAAAATGCCCACCCAATCCCTAACCTACTAGCATTCCACTGGATAAAAACATAGTTCACAGTTTGGTGGAGACTAGGGGCTGGCAAACGTTTTCTGTCAAGGGCCGGATAGTAAATTTTTTGTTTTTATGTTTCGTGGGCTACACAGTAGCATAAAAGAAGTCATGGACAATATGTCAATGAATGAGTGTAATTGTGTCCCAATCAAACTTTATTTGCAAGAACAGATGGTGGGTCAGATTTGGCCCGCTGGCCGCAGTTTGCTGACTGACCATGCAGAGTCTTCAGAACTGGTCTCCATGTATGCACACACATGTACCTTTCTTCATGTGATACAGATATATTGGCATGTGGATGGTTTTCCTTGCCATCCACACCTGTGTCAAAGGCTGGCTGTGTAGTAGTCCACTGTATAGGCACACCACAGTTTACTTGACCAGCCTTCTGCTGATGTACATTTCGGATGATTCCTGCTTCTGCTATGACAAACAGTGCTCCACGCCATTCAGGCAGACAGATGTCAGGGCCATCAATGTAATGACTTCTCAGGATGATTCCTAGATGCTGGACGTCTCCCTGGCCATCTGGTCTCTGGAGCTTGAACACTCTAGGCCGTCCTGAACATTCCTTTTCTCATCCATGCCCAGCAACTGAGTGTGACCACTTTCCACCAGGCAGCGTCTCTCCAGCCCTGTTCCTCCAGTCTTCATGGCCACACTCAGGTCAGCCCAGGAGGAGAAACATCCTTGGGAGTCTTGCCATCTTTTGCCTCTCTGAACGCCAGTCTTTCTGCGGTAGTTCCACGAGTCTGAGCAGTGTCGTTGTGTAGTTCCTGTAAAGTTCTCTGGCTTGAGGACCCTATCGGCTCACCTCACCCTCACACTCGCAGCTGGCAGTCTTCCCTGGGCACAGTTTTCCAGCACCAAGCCCCAGAGCGTGTGGGGAAAGTCCAGAGCTAGAACGAGGAATACTATTTGCCTGGTGACATGTCCCCATTCCTACTCTGAACCAAATAAGAAGTAATGATACTAATCACCACCACCACACTTCTATCTGCTGTGACCGCAAAAACAAGAGTAATAATAATATCATCATAAGTATCCCAGCAGCTCTGACCCTGTTCTCAGCAATATCGCATGTGTCTTACACATTTTAACCCTTCATCCTTACGCCATCTGCACTGAGATGACTCGTGCTTCCAAAGACACATCCACCCAGAACCTCAGTATGTAACCTTATTTGGAAAAAGATCTTTGCAGATATAATTAAGGTAAGGGTTTTAAGATGAGATAATTCTTCATCGGGGCAGGCTTTAGACCCAATGGTGAGTGTCCTCATAAGGAGGAAACAAGACATAGAAGCAGGTCTCTCCCTCTAGAGGTCTGAGTGAAGCTGAGGGCAGAGGCTGGAGTCACGCAGTCCCAAGCCAAGAAACACCAAGAACTGCCGGCGGCCCCATGAGAGCAGCATGGAATGAGTTCTCCCTCAGAGTCTCCAGAAAGGACAAGCCCTGCCAGGACTTAATTTTGGATTCTGGCTTCCAGAACTGTGACAGAACAAATTCTGCCGTTTCAAGCCA
This sequence comes from Tarsius wallacei, assembly GCA_963574415.1. NCBI lineage: Eukaryota > Metazoa > Chordata > Mammalia > Primates > Tarsiidae > Tarsius > Tarsius wallacei. The sequence continues at coordinate 3,572 of CAUYQG010142157.1, forward strand.
CCAAGTGTATTGTGGCACGCTGAATAAACTGACTCGCCCTCTTAAGAAGAGCCCATTTCACACTTGAGGAAATGGAACATGGAGAGGTCAAGTCCTCCATACACCTCAGGAATTACCAGCAGCCGGTGTTGGAACCAGCCAGTGGAGGAAGTGAGAGGAACCCAGGCAGTCTGGCTCCAGAACCTGTGCTCTCAACCCATGATGTTGATTCACTGTTCACGTGCAGCTGTCTCACCGTGATGAGTAGCTCTTGGTGGCAAGGGCCAGGCTGTCTCCTTCTTAGAACCCCATTTAGGGTTAACTGAAATCTTGTGAATACAGTAGGCACTGCACAGGTATTTTTTAATATCCGTAAACTAACCATGAAACACGGCAACACAGGTCATCCACAATCTTCTTTCTTAAAGAGAGAGACAAAACCACGGGAAGAAAAACTTGAAGAAGATGAGGATAACCTTGAAGCTGAGGAGTGAACACCAGACCTCCTGCTTCGAATCTTCCTTGGACACACACGTTTCATATCCTCCTTACAACAGTCCTGTGACATGTACCATCTCATCATCTCATCTTTATGGATGGGGAAACGCCAGCCTGGAGAGTGCAAGCATGTGGTACAACTAGTCTCTGGGCACAGGAGTCAGAGACCACCATGCTGTCCAAGTACTTCTCTCTGCCCCCTCCCCCCACTTGTCCTGTCCACCTGTCACCTCACCAGACTGCTCTCTCCACGGGGTCTCTCTCCATTCACATCAGGGAGATGTAATCCTAGACTCGGATCAATATATTGGAAGTATTTTCTGTGGAATGGCAAAGAGGTATTTCATGAAAGGGGTAATTTGGCCCATCAGGTGTGAGAACAACCGGATTAGACAAATTAAACCACTTTCTTCGTCGCTGTCTAGAGTGTAGGCTCAGGAACCAAATTGTCTAGATTAAAGCCTCAGCTATGTTATTTACTAGCTGTGTGAAACAGCACAAATTTCTTTGCCTCTCTGCGCCTCAAAATCCTCATTTTAAAACAGAATAAAAGAACCCACCTCATAGGATTGTTTTGTGGAGAAAAGAGAAAACACAGGTAAAAAAGTGTAAAGCGGTGTCTGGCACAGAGTAAGTAGTACTCAACAAACCTTAGTGATGAATAATAGCTGTTATTACAGGACTCTTCAGAGCCTTTACTAGGCAAATGCCAGTGTGATATTTCCGAAGAGCAGATGGCTATCCTCAACCTCAGTGCTACTCCAGATGAGTGCGTTCCCAACATTCTGGAAGTTGTCATTTCACAAACTAGGTCAGGCAACTCTGGCCTCTGGGCACGTTGGTGGCGCAAGCTCTGTGGCTGCGGCGGCCGACTGAGGAGGGTGGAGCTGAGAAGCAACTGTTTCCCCAAGAAACTGGTTTCCAGGCAGAAAGAGCACCAAGACCTGAGGCTGTGGAGCCCAGGGACTCGCAGTCCTCTCTTGTGCTGCAGCAAGACACCTCCTACCACCAGCTGGGGCTCGGTGTCGCCATCCTTGAAGGAGCCTGCTGAGCGCTGGGGGCCGCAAGTGATGCCACAGCTCCTGGGTGTGAGAGGCACCGGGGAGAGTTGCCCGACTCCTGCCTTCTCTGCCGAAGTTCAAGAGGAGCCCCAAGGCCGCTCTGGCTCGGGGCTCGGAACCATGAGTTGCTGGGCTCCACGTCATCAGCTCTTCCGGGCTCCTTCGACTGGAAGCCTCGTTTCCGGAGGAAAGGCTGATCACACACGCACGGAGCTCCTGCATGCAGAACCCCTTCTGAATTGCCTAGGGGAACTGCGGGTGACAGAGCATTGTACGCCCATTGGCGTTCTATCGACCATGGACAAATCCACAGCTCCTTGAGACTTTGGATGGTCTGAGCCCCAGAGCTCCAGAGGGCAGGGTGGCTCTTGTTCTCCCTACTCCGGGCAGGGAGGATGGGGATGCCTTGTTCTCCCTACGCTCCGTCTAGTCCCAGGGCAGGCAGGACAGGGACGCCTGACAGTGGAGCACAAGACTCATGCCAGGCCACTCAGGGCTCTGCCCAGCAGGCCCTGGTTGAGCCCCAGTCCTGGCGCCTTATAACTTCACCCTTCCCAGGTGTTGCTTTGCCCTGCCCCACCCTGGCTCTCGGCAGTCTCTTTGCCACGTGGCAGCAGGGTGCTCCTTCCAAAACAAATCCATCTTCTCCTGCCACTCAGCTCAAAACCTTCCAGTCCTTCCTGTGTACTCAGAATAGACTCCAGGTTCCTCATCATGGCTCCAGGCCCTAGAAAGTCCTGTCCCTGTTGCCACTCTGATCTCCCCTCCCACCCCTCCTCGGCTTGAGGTGGTTCTGGAACACAGTAAGCACGTACCATGGGGCCTTGGCCCTTCGCAGACATCTGCACATTCATGCTGTCCATCCACGGCTCTGCTCCTTGCCCCGCCACCGACATGCCCATCCTCCCTGCCTTCACAGTTCTGCCACTGTCCATCACTGGCACTGCACTGGTACTTAGTTGTCTCTTTCCTGCTCCCATGGGAAAGGATGGCCCTAAGGGCAGAGCTGCATTCTCTTGCTCAAGGTCACATCCCCAATGCCCTAAATGGAAAGCTGCTGGGGGAGTGGGCAGGGTGTCTCTGCCTCTGTGGCCTCGTGGAGTTTGGTATGTGCTTCTTTCCTATGAGACTGAGCACCCTGGATGCCGACAGCTTCATGGCCCTGATGTCCTGTAGCCTCACAGGTGAGAAAAGAAGTCTCAGAGAAGTGAGCTCACTTGCCCAGGTCACACAGCCAGGAAGTGACAGCGCCGAGACCTGAGTCCAGGTCTGTCCTACTGACACCCAGGGATGACAGTTATGAGGACAGACCCAGCTTGACTAAGTGGCAATGTGTCTGGGAAACGCAAAACCACCCCTGTGGCTGGAACAGTCTCACTGTCATTGATGGAGATTGACTGAGCTCAGGATTAGAAAGATATGTATTTGCTGTACACAAACACAGTTCCATCCTTCTAGAATCTTCCATCTCACAAACAAGGTGGGAGCAATGCAACCCTTTCCTGGAATCATCCAGAGATTCACCAGCTCACAGGGCTGGAGCGTGGAACAGTACACGCAGGCTCCTCCCCAAAGCACGGAGTGGTGCTCCGCGTGCCCCAAAATGACAGAGATGGTGCCGTGTCCCCACTCACAGCCTTCCAGAACTTTCTATTTGCCAGGGGCCAAGTCCCAACTTCTCATTATGAGTTCTTCACCACTGGGGCCCTTCCTCCTCCTCCGCACTCCTCTCTCATGGCCTCCTTCTCTAGCTGCTGTCCTGTGTGTTGGCCACACCAGTCTAGAGCCTCTGAATGCCTGTAAACACTGGCCCTGTGGCCTCCTCATTTAAGAGGTGGCTGAAAGGGTTTAATGAAGGGACAGTGGGTCTAAAATTGGATTGTAAAATCAGAATTGAAAATCTGTACCCACCACAAAGCTGACATGAACATTAGAGACGGCTGTTTTAGACTTGAGCCTAGTGAACCAGCTGAATTGCTTCTGTGACTTCCTTTTACCCGTACAAGACTCTGATCCCTTCACATTCGATTAAAAGGGCCTCACAAGTGCTGAGTGGCAGAGAAGAGAAAAGGCTTCTGGGAGGGAGGCAGGGAGGATGACTGGGATTCTCAGGAACAGAGCTTCCAAGGGCTGTGATGAGAGGAGGGCGGGGACTGGCAGGGCCATGTGCATTCAGCCATCTCGGGAGTCCAGAGGCAGGGCTGGACCTAGGCTCAGCAAGGGCACAGGCCTGACCCTGGCGGTGCTTGCAGTTTGAGGGTTTCACTCTGTGCTCCTCCTGCCATGGCCTCCACCCTCTGGCAGCCATGCTCTCTGAAACCTGGAAGCCTCCTTCAAGGGACTGTCTTGGCCACTGTAAATGAAGAACATGCCCACCCCACCGAGACCTTCCTGTTTAAAATACACATCTTGTGGACCGTGGCCTCGAGGATCCTATTCCAAGAACATCTCCTGTCCCAATTTAGATGTGGATTGAAAAAGTTTAATTTAAAGGGCAGACCAACAATGATTGAATCAAAAGAACCACGGGAACCCCACTGAAGCATTACCATGGCAACTCAAGTTGCTAAAATTAACTGAAGGGAGGGTGATGGGAAAGCCCAAGCTGCCTAGCCTCGGAATCAGCAGGAGCCAGCCTGGCCCGAGTCAGAGAGAAACAAGGGGGAGACCCATCTGCCAAGACATCTGGACCGGGACCATTGAGAGCCAGGAGACAAGTGCCTCAAGGTTAAACTCTAAAGGAGGGTGAGGGAGAGCCCGGAGAGGGGAGGGAAGGCAGGAGGGAGAAAGTGAGGGGAAGAGAGAGATGGGGAAGGAGGAGAGAGGGAGTTGAGAGAGAGAAGGGGGGAAGGAGAGGAAGAAAGAGAGAGGGAGGAGAGAGGGAGAGGGAGGGGAGAGAGATAGGGAGAGGGAGGGGGAGAGAGAGGAGGGGGAGAAAAAGAGGGAGAAGTGGGGGGAAGGGAGAGCGGGGAGAAGGAGGGGGAGAGAAAAAGAGAGGAGAGAGGGAGGGGAGAGTGACAGGGAGAGGAATAGAGGGGAGAGAGGGGGGATATGAGAGGGAGGAGGTGGGGCGAAGGAGAGAGAGAGGAAGAGGAGAGGAGGGAGGAAAGAGAAGGCTCTAAGACTGAAAACAGAATGAAGCAGACATCACCCTGGGAATTTCCTGTTGTTCTTATTCCAAGAGACCAAAGGGCTTCCTGTCCTCCCCCAACGTGCCCATCCCTGGGCAGATGAAGGCAGGGCGTCTCCCCAAACACCGTACGTACCACGCTTTCAACAGGTGATACTGAACAGCCAGATGTTACCAGTGGCTCCTAACTTCTCGGCTGCTCAGCCCCGGGAGCATCTTAGAATGGAGGAAAGCCCTTGGCGGCCCCAGAGCTCTCTGAAACTAGTTGAGGGCTTGTGAACCCTCAGAGCTGAGCCTCTGCTTCGGATGAGGAAAGGCCTACGAGCCGGGAGTTGAGTGGTTAACGGCCTCTCTGCTAAGACACAGACCCAGGGCAGTTGCAGAACTGGCTGGAGGGTAAGGCACTTAATTGGCTATTTAAGATAAAAAAGGACATTTTTAATAGGAATTCAGATTGCTACCAAAACTCAGGGAGAGGGTAATTGGGAGCCAGGGCTCAGGCGGCCTTTTTAGACTCTGCTCAATTGTGCAATGGCTTAAGAATGTCAGCAGAAGGAGACCGTGAAAATGAGGATCAGAAGTTCTTTGCCGCCTCGCCTGCTGCAGGCCACAAAAAGCAAAGGCCAAAAGAGACCGCGTGGAAGGGGGCGGGACTGGCAGTGAACTCATCAACTCTCTGATCAGTCCGGCCATCCACAGGGAGACCACCAAGACATCTGACCCCATGCACAGAGGGGCTTCAGCAGACTCAGGACCTGCACATGACATCAGGGGCTGCTCCTGCGGGTGACGTGCCTGCAATGAACGTTCGTGTCTCCTGGAAGCTGCTGAGTAAGGAGGCCAAGCAGAGTCGCGACTCCTATTGCTTCTTGAATCTGTCCACCTGCGTGCTTGGTGGAAGCTGCAAAATTAAATGCTTAGTAGACATTCTTGGAGTGCAACGATCAGTTGGTTTCTGGTCCAGTAATAAGCCTTGGCCAGTTACTACAGTATGGTTTATCAAGTCTGACATGTCAGCGACTAGAGCGAGCACTGCTAACTCATGCAGGATACCAGAAGTGGTGACACAGATCGTTTGTGAGTGTGGTGTTGTCACACACAGCATGGCAGGGAAGAGCCAGCCCTAAAAACTGGGAAGAGAAACATCTATCTCAAGCGTGCCATTGTCACTGCGAGTAAAACCTCATTTGCGGGAGCTAAGGAAGCAACAGTATCATCAAACAGCAACTGCAACCCCGGCACCACCAGCCAGCTGCTGGAGCTGTGGGCCCTCTCCTTCTCCATTCACGCCCACCCCAGGGCAGGTCCTGCTCACCCTGCTTCCAAAATATGGCCCCAGCTACCATCACATGCTGCTGGATTACCACAGCACCTCTTAGTTGGCTTCCCAACTTCTGGTCTTGCCCCTCGTCAATTGTTTTCCACACAGCACCAAAAAGCTCATTTTCAGAAGCAAGTAAGGCCGAGGCGTGATTCCTGCTCCACCTGTGGACGGCTGCTCTTTGCACAAAAACTCCAGACTCCTAGCAGTGTCCTTATGGAGGACAGAGTGCCCCTCATAGAGGGGCCTCTACGAGCTCCACGAGCAGCTCTTGACGCTTCCACAACCTGATCCTGAGCCTTTGGCCTTCAAGCATCCCATGGGCTAGTTGGGGTCGGTAAAGCCTGTCCTGCTGCCTCTTTTCATAAATAAAGTTTTGTCAGCACACAGCCACGTACACTTGGCAGAGGTTGTGCGCCTGAGACAGCAACTCTAGATCAGAAACTGGGACTCTGGCTGGAAGGCTCATATGGTAATCCCACAGCACGCAACAGTCGCTTGGGCTGTATTTTGGACACAGGCCCTGCCCCTGAGGAGGACGTGGAAAGAGAAGGAAGGGAAGAGGCGAATGCGAGGCCTGTGGCTCCCATGACTCTCGCACCTGTTGAGCCTGGAGTACTGACCGGCCCCCAGGTCTGATCTGGGCTCCCCGAGCAGACACACGCTCTAGCAAGAGTAGAGCTGAGGAATGTGCTGGCTGCTTCTGTCCAGCTTAAGGCTCTTTTGGAAGCTAACACATGGCATGTGGCAACCATGATGAGGGGACTGCAACTGCAGTAGAAAGTAAGCAGAGAATTCAAGAAGTTGAGGAGGAAATCAAGCCACCCTCCCCTGCTGTCCTCCACTGGCTTTTGCATTCTGTTGTCTGCAGACATGCGCTGCCCAAATGTTCCCACAGGAAACGCAGCCTTGGTCTCAGTTCTGGCTGTGCAGCACCTGAATGGTCAGCAGTCTCTGTTCTTGCTACCACAGCTCCCGGTTGGTTAGTAATGCTGCTGCCTGTGCCATCTGCCTTCAGAGAGCTGCTTGGGCAGCTCCTGTATGCTTCTTGAAATGAAGACGGTGGGCATTTTCATGTTCTCCAAGACAAGGTGCAGGGGGCTCTGTTCCAACACCAGGGGGCCTCCTGGGCAGCACGTCACTGAACCCGGTTGTTCCATAGCAGCTGAATAACCGCAGGGTCTTGGGCTAGGGAGGATTCACAGTCACTTGCTCGGTGCTTTACAGGGGAAACAATCACCAAGTATCCCCAGGGCTGCCTTAGAATCCATGTATCCTCGTTGAAGGCTCTCCAGACCCGAAGATGGCTGGAGAGCTCATGCGAGCATTTAAACATTAATGGGGTGTTAAAAGAAGCAAGGGAGGAAGTCAAAGTCTTTTGCTGTTAACAGCGGGCCCAAGCTGGCCTCCCGAGGAAGAGGGATGAAGAGACCCACCCAGGCTGATGTGACACAAAGGTGAGTCCCAGGGAGGACAGCAGCAGGGCGCATGCGCTCATCACCCATTTCCTGAGCACCTCCTCGGGGCCAGCCAGGGAACCAGGGCTCCTGAGTCTCTCGTGGGGTGGAAGTGATCAGGGAATGGACGGGAGCTCTGGGGACCTCAGGATCACCATGGCTGGGATCATTCAAACTTTATTTTTTTGGAGCACGTATGATATGCTTGTTTCAAAACTCAAAAGGTAGGAAAGGATTTGCAGAAAGAAGTAAGTCTGTTTGCTACATCTCTCTCTTAGCATAGCCTTCCTCTCCTGGAGAGTTCTTTCTACACAGCCTTCCAGAAACAGTCCAGTCAAATATTAGGAAGCATCTATGATATTTAACACACATGGTAACACCTCAATTTTTTTCACTTAATGAAGCACATCAACGCATGATCTTTTTAAAACCGCATACCATTCTATTTAGTAAATACCTACACAGCACTTACTATGTGCCAGGTTCTCCTTTTGTAACTTAACTTTTCATTTGGAGATAAATTTAGCTATAAGAAGAGTTGTGAAAATAGTGCAGACTTTCTAAACCCTTTGTCCAACTCCCTAGTGTTGACCCCTAACCTAATCACAGAACAAAGAGCCAAAACTAAGAGTTAACCTTGGAGCAATTATAATACCTGAGTTGACAGAATTTAGTCAGATTTTGCCAGGATCCTACATTGCAGTTATCGCCTCTAATCCGTGACAGTTACTCAGTCTTTCCTTGGTTTTCATGACGTTGACACTTTTGAAGAGGCTCAAGAGGTTGTTCTGTAGAATGTCCCTCAGTGTGTTTTTTTCTCATGGAGTTTCATGATTGAGAGGATACAGATTATTGAAAAGACTATCAGACATATTCAATGTATCCTGTCGGGGCACCTGCTATGTATCACTGATGATGTTACCTGCGATTACTTGGTCAGGATTTTTCATTGCGATTCTGCTATTTTTGATTCTGTAGTCAGTAAATATCTTGGGGGAGAGCCTTTGAAACTACGCAAGTGCCCTGCTTCTGCTTAACTGTTTACCACTAACTTTAGTATTCACCATGGAGCCTGACTGCAGCAATCATGACCGTGTTGTTCTCATGGTGACTTCTTTCTATTTCCTTCATTCCTTCTAAATTTCAATAATTAGAATTTTTCTGTAAGGAAATTTGCCCCTTTCTGCCGTTTACTTATTAGTTATTTATTTATATCAGATGGACTCATGCATATTTATTTTATTCTCTGAGCTATATAACCCAACGTGTCCTCTCCAAAACTCAGTTGTTGCCAATGTGATGGTAATAAGGGGTAGCACTTTAAAGAGGTAAACAGACCACAAGCCCACCCCCCAATAAATGGATTAAGGCCCTCTTAAAAGAGTCATTATGCGGTGTTTAGCTAGCCTGCCCTTCCACCACCATGCCTGTGTGCGATCCCATTCCTGTGAGCTGGGGTTGAACTTATTTTCTCACTTTAATGAACAAAATACAGTGGAAACCATAAGTCACTTCCAATACCAGGTTATTCACGGACAGTGGCTTCCATTCCATCTTGAGTGCTTACCCTTGCTCACTCTCTTGCTCGCCCACTCTGGGAACCCTGGCACGAGCTGCCCTGTGGAGAAGTGCCTGTTCTGAGGAACAAAGGGAGGTCTACAGCTGGCAAGGGGTGAGGCTCTCCTTCCAACAACCCGTGAGAAACTGAATCTTGCCAACAACTCTGTGAGTGAGTCTGGCAGTAGCTTCCCCCTCAGTTGAGCCTTCAGATGAGATCACAGTTCCAGCCAACAGTAAATGGCAGCCACGGGAGAGACCTTGCACCAGTGGGACTTGTGCACAAAGAGTAAAGTCAAATCACATTTTAGAAGAGCTGGGAGTGGAAGGAGGTCTTATGAGTTACAGGGCTGTACAGGTAAGCCACTTCAAAAGTCCTTCCTTCCTAGGACTGATGTGCTCTTGGCTGGTACACCCTTCCCAGCATGACCTCCTGCCATATGCTGGCCAGCCTTCAATACTCAAATGATCACTGAGCCACTTTCTCCCTGACTTCTCTCCGTGCGCCCTAACTAGAAATGACCATTTTCTGCTATGGTTTCTGCTGTGCTTTACCTGACCCACGTCATGGCAAATCTTATACTCTTCCTGTAGTAGAGTGACTAATATGGCTAGTTTTCTATAAAGGAAGCCTCAAGGCAACTTCTTGAGGGCTGGATTCTTGTCTCAGTTATGTTTAGAACGCATCCTCTCACCTCTAAGCATAAGCTCAACCTTACACATGTATATTAGGTACTCTATAGTTTGTAAAGCCAATATAGCCTTAAATAAACCTTAAGCTAAATAAGCCTTAAATTATGGGTTTAGGACCCACACTGGAAGCCCAAGCGCTGACACACACAGCACTAGCAATTACAAGCACTATTATCACTGCTCAGTATTTCATGAATAAATGTTGCCTTCTCTAACCAGGGTTAGTTTTCTGGACTTCCCATGACCTTCCTCTCCAGTTCTAGAATTTCCAAGTTTACAGGAAATGAGAAATAACTCCTGACCAAAAGATGAGGTCCTCTAGCTCAATTCTGTTTTTATATTTACCAAGTTCTCCTTCTGGTAGCATGTCCATGCAGAACAACATGGAGACACTGCTGCTAACACCAACCTGCCACGGGCACTGAAGACCAGGGAGCAGGGACGTTGGCAGGAACAAACACGGCATTCATGACAACTAGCATCCTGCTCACCATTTCTGAGTGCTCGTTGGCTACCCTGTCACTCCTGCCAATGCTCCTCTTGCAGTTTGTGTCCAACTGCACTAATGAACAAGCAAAGGAGGGAGATAGGGGAGCACATTTCATTGGCTTCCAAGGAGAAAAACCCACCCTCAGTCATAACTACAAACTCAGCTGGAGCTCTTCTGGGGTGTCTTGTTGGATGGCAGATAAATAAGCTCTTAACCTTTTTTTTAAGTCTATGAAGACTTTGGGAGAATAAGAGGAGAGGCTGTGATCCTTCCCGCTTCCTTTGGTTTAGAGAATTCTTTAACTCTGTGTCTTAAGCTGCAGATTCATAATTTGCAGCATTTCCGCCATCACTGGTTTTCCTGTGGATAACATGGATGCCAAGACAATGACAGAGCTAGCTGTATAAAGTCTGTGACCGGCCCATTCTTTGGGTCACTTTTCCAGCAGCAAAGAAGAGGTACGGTACTGGGCTTTCCCTCCGGGAAGAGACCAGCCACAAGCTGTCTTGGAGCATGCACGCAAATGGTAGTCACCTGTGGGGTCAGCTCAGCTGAAGGCAGGAATCCCCAAGCCCCTGTGGAGACACAGAAATGCTTGCGGCCTTAATTTATCCTAAATTCATAGGCTTTTGTTACCATTACGAATAAGGCAAATCCAATATGAACAGAACTTTGATCTGGAGTCCCAGCTGAGCTTGGAAAACGCAAATCTTGGTTCCAGAGGATGCAGGCCATTTATGAGTGAGGAGGAGGAAGAGCCTGGAGCCTGCAGGGAAGACGGGGCTGTGCGTCAGGGACAGGCGATTCAGCCTGTCGCCATTGGTGCTCGGGGACTTCTGGAGAGCAAGTGCAGACATGATGACCCCAGTGGCTGTCTGGCAGGAGACAGGAATGCCGAATACTAAAATGAGAGCTTAGGAAACCTTCGTCAAGGAAAGAAGCAGAGGAAAACTGAAAGCGTTAAGAAAGACACTCAAAAGGCAACAGGAAAACCCCCAAATGAGGGGGAAGAGCACGAGTCCGTGAGTTCAGGAGAGAGGTTGGGGCACAGGAAGGAGGATGGGCCCAGGCCCACCGGGCACTGGCTGGCTCGCTCTCTGACTCCAGGCAAACAGCTTCTTTCTCTGTGCTTCAGTTTCCTCTTTTCTTTCTGCTGCCCCAGCACAGGATAAAGAGAGGGTTCAGACCTGACACACTTGCAATGCCGTATTTATGATGGATCGATACCCAGGATGTTCTTCTCAGAGCCCTGACGTTCCTCCATCGTGCAGGTTGTAAAACGCTTCTGTCTCGCTCCAGCAAGTCTGCCCATAAATACATTCAGCCCCCAAATTGCTTTAATTACAGAAGGAGGAAATTGTTTCACTTGGCGAAAGGTTTTCCCCGGTTCTGCTAATGGCAGTCTGGTATGTGCATCTGTAATGGGATTTTTTTAAAAAACTAAAAGCCCATTGAGCTTGATGAGAATTGGAAAAGTGCTGCAGAACCAGCATTCACTGAGGCCCATCCCGGTCCCTCTGGTGAGCTGTAACTGCCTTCACAGATAACACGCTATTCCAGAAAGTAACCACTGACTTCAAAGAGAGGGTTTCACAAATCTAAATAAGTCACTGGCCAAGAGGTTATATCCTAGAAGAGGGGGACAAAGGTTGGGAGACCTTCCTAGGGTTATGCATTTGGAGGTGGAACCTCAGGCAAAGTACTGTGTTAAATACAAACAAAACCCCGTAACAATTACAGTAAGACACAATCTACACTTCTTTAATTCTTTGCCTGGAGATTCTAAACGTTCTTTGCAAGCATCCAAATATCACCTCATTGCAGCCAGGGGAAACATCCAAGATTTCAACACTCATTCCCGGGCTCTTACCACCAGGAAGCAAGACTGAAGACTGCCTCTGTGGGGCTGTGTTTTCCTACCTGGTGGAGAGCTGAGAAGGGGGCTGAGAAGATGATGCACTGATGTCTAGCATGGACCACAAGCTCCGGAGGCTGGCAGACCCAAGTCTGAATCCTGGCTCTATCATTTACAAGCTTTATAATCCTGACAAGAACTCAGACAATTGGCCTCAGTTTTCCTCATCTGTAATGTGGGGGATAAGAGCATCAATCTCATGAGGTGTTTGAGAAGTTCAGACGTGGTCATTACGAGGTATGCAGCCCAGTGGTCAGCAAGCAGTCTAAGGGGTCAATAAATATTTGCAGCTGCTGCTGCCAGTGCCACCATCACCACCCTCTGCTGAGTTATTCTTCACGGCTGTCAGGTCTTGCTTTCCTGGCTCAGGTATCCCCGGGACGTCTATCTGCAGCCTCAAGCGGGAACTAGAGGAGTTCCCTCCTTTTTCCCAACTAGAAGAAACAGGCACCTAGTACGTGGAGTGGAAATAGGATCAGAAAGACCTGGGTTCAACTCTCCCCCTGCAGGTAGGAGGCGAGTGGCTCTGAGCAGGCTCCTCGGGTTTCAGGTTCAGTGGCTTGGAGAGTGCCAGGAAAAGTGTATGTCAAGTGGTCAGCAGTGACGGGCCTGCAGGATGGCGCAGCATGGGAGGTGTCATCATCATCACTGATGTTCCTGCTACAACCCAGTTCCTGTGTCCTGCTCCTGACAAGGATGTCCTGGGCATTTCCAACGAGGGGGCTTTGGCACAAGGTTGACCTGAAACAAAGTGGCATCTGTGGCTGTGCTTATTTGCCACAAAAAGTTGATTCCAAGGCACTGCCACTCAGCACAGCCTGGACAGCGACACATACCATGCCAGAGGTCCGAGGGAGCTAGACATCCAAAAACCAAAAGAAAAGTCAAGAAAAGCGCCACCTGTGACTGCCTCCTTTATGTTTTGGGGGGCTGTTTGGGGAGACTTTGCTAATAGTGTGAGGAGACTGCAACACAGCACATGGCAGACTTGCCGTGCTAAGCCAGTTAAAAGTTTAATTAAATACAATTGCTTGCTGTGTGTTCCTTTCCCAAATGGCCTCATGCATATTCATCATTGTAATTATGGTAGTGAAAAAATTCACAACTAATTATTCTGTGCTCTCCATCTTTCACATGCCTAGAATTTTTGCATAATTACTGTTGAAATTAATTGCAAGTTAGTTAATTTTATACTTTGTCCTTTCAAAATTTAATTGAAAATGTAAAAGATACAAAAACCCCACAAAAACCCACAACAAAACTCCAGTCATTATGGCAAATCTGGTTTCCCAGATGTACAAAGTGCATTAAAAAGGTGATATGGTTACTTCTGCCCTAACGCAGCGTAGTACGTGCCAAGCTATAATAAAAGGTCAGTCCTGCAAATGTCTCAGGAGTCACATCTCTATTTTTCTATCACACAGCAATAAAACTTCCGATGGGATGGGTGGGAGGCCTGGCCACAGTCTGGCTGTCTTTCAGCTGTGGGCTTATCACTTCATGCTTTGGAAACAGCATCTCCAGCCTCCACAGAAGGCCAGCACATGGTTTCCTGTCACCCATCGCACCTCCACCCTCAATACCTCCATGGGTGCCCATTTTCAGGACACAGCTGCAATCTGGCAGGCGAGAGACCTCACTTTCGTGCTTCGCAAAGCCACAGAAAATACTTCTTTCCTGCCTCTGTCACTGTACTCTGTTCCTACCTGCTCCTTTACTTGAGTTACCCCCACAAATCCTGTCTTGAGGATCCCTCCCGCATGGGGCCAGGAGTGAAATGCCTGTCATGTGCCCACCCTGTCCTGCACTTGGCTCCAGGCACAGGCACGAGTTTCACTTAACTCAGCACCCGCTGCAGTTCCTGACAAGGCAGAGACAATCAATCCACCATTATTTATTGACTAACTGAATAACGGGTACTCACTGCAGGCCTACAGGGTGAACCCACTTTTACAGAGAAGGAAAGGCAAGTTCAGAGAGACAAGGCATGTCCCTCAAGTTCACAGCCAGGAAGTGGCAGAGCGGGCATTTAGTACCAACGATGTCTTTCCACCCTACCATGCTGCCTCTCCACTTTCCTCCTGATGCCCTGCCATCTTGACCACTTAGACAGTAGCTTCTGCTGGCCATGGTCTCTGGGCAACAAGCCATTCTTGACCCTGAGTCCTGAAACCTGCTTGCCATGGACTGAATGTCTGTACCCCTCCCAGATGCAAACGTTGAAACCCTAACCCCTAATGTGATGGTATTTGAGATGAAGCCAGTGCGAGGTTAGGGTTAGATGAGGTCCTGAGCAGGGCCCCAAAGCTGGGATTCATGCCCTGACAAGAGGGAACACCAGAGAGCTTGCTGAGGTGAAGGCACAGAAGGTGGTCGTCTACAAGCCAGGAAGGCCCTCATCAGGAACGGAATTGGCTGGAGCCTTGCTCTTGGACTTCAAGCCTCCAGAACTGAGAATTTCTGTTGTTGAGGCCACTGAGTCTACGGGATTTTGCTATGGCAGCCTGAACAGACTAGGACATTGCTCCACAGCAAGACCTTACACATTTTGGACGGATTCAGAGGTAAGCCGTGAGAGTGCAAAGGAAAAGATAAGTGAGAACCAACTCAAGACAGAGAAGACAAGACTTTATGGCACAAAGGCAGTTGCAAGGGCTCCCGCTGAAAGGCTGATGCTTAGGACACACCAGGCAACTGCTGGGATGAGCCAGAACATGTGTGTGTGTGTATGTGTGTGCATGTGTGTATGTGTGCATACTTACATAGAGACAGACAGACAGACGGAACCAAAGCTCCCTGCCCCTCCTTCAACATGCTAATGGGACTCATGGAGAGCAGACATGTCTCTACTCACTCCACAGAGAAGAGCCTGTCTTTGAGGAGACGGACGGGGAAAGAGGTGGAAGGAAACTCACAAAGCATGAAGCCATTAG